>OVAU01004105.1:0-10423 GCA_900406315.1 Biscutella laevigata subsp. laevigata | reverse complement strand
TCCGGATCGGATCGTTCGGATCGGATAATAATCCCAGCTCTGAGAAAAACATAGTTTAATTGTAATTAACAAAAACGCATCGTCTCTAATATTAGACTTTTAGATCTACTTTTCATTTTTGTCTCAATTATAAAAAATCATATGGTGGGAGCTAACGCTCGTGTCTTCTTCCCCTTGACGTAATCGGAACTGAACGCGTTCAGTCGATTCTGTTGAGAAGTTTGCTTCTGGCCTCGCTACTGGTGTGATGATGTGTCCTTCTAGTCATTCGTGATTATCAATTTGCTCTACATTGCACTGTAGGAGTGTTGAAATGGCTGCTTCTTAGCGATACCTCCCGGAGCTCCGGTAAGTTAATCAACACTCGGAGGTGGAGATGTTTAAGTCAGCGAGATGGCGGAGCGAGAAGAACAAAATCAAAATCGTTTTCAAGTTGCAGTTTCATGCCACTCAGGTATTTTCACTCTTCTCTCTCTCTCTCTCGGAGGTTTTAATTTTCGAATCTGAACGGTGAATTTTGGTATACTGAACGGAAGAAGCGGCGAGTATAGTTGCTTGACTTTTGGAATTTCCAGAAAAATATTAGTCGAAATCTGATATGACCAGTTTAAACAGTGAATTTTCCATTTTCAGCTTTCAAAAACGATTAAATCAGAAAAAAATGTCAGAATTTGGATTTTGTAATTTGGATCTTTGCAAATGGCAATAAGAAATTTTCATGTCTTTTTGGGATCAGGTGCCTAAGGCAGAGGGATTAAAGATCACTGTTGTTCCCGTAGATGTTGGGAAGTCTACGGGAGAAACAGAGAAGGCTTTGGTGCTCGACGGTCACTGCCGGTGGGAATCTCCGGTTTACGAGACGGTGAAGTTTCTTCAGGATGTGAAGACAGGGAAGCTTAACAAGAAAATCTATCATCTAACTGTGTCAACTACGGTGAGGGAAATTAATTATTTTCAGACTTCGGAATTGATCTCTGAGATCTTCAAATGTTTGTGTTCTTAAGATTTTCTTTTAACTTTTTCAGGGATCTACAAAGTCAAGTCTAGTGGGAGAGACTTCGATTGACTTTGCTGATTATGCTGATGCAGCTAAGACTTGCAACGTTTCTTTTCCTCTGCAGAATTCAAATTCAAAAGCAATGTTGCACGTAAAGCTCTCTCTCTCTCTATTGCATTTATGTTTGTCATGAGATATTAGAGTGTTTGCTTCCAAAAAGCTCACGAGATTTTTGCTTCTTTGAGTTTTTGAACTGTGATACTGACCTCAGAGCTCAATTTTTCATTTTCAGGTATCAATACAAAGGCAGCTAGAAAATGTGAATCAGCAGAGGTATATAAACTGGCCTCTGCTACTTTCTGTCAAACTCTTGCAAGTCTTTATTCTTCTTTTTATGGTTCTTCATTATTGGGAGTAACTGTTCTGTATGTGTTCTTTGCAGTGTGGTCAAAGAAAGTGATAATTTGGTCAAACGGTCAGACTTAAAATCCCAATTGAGCATTGAAACAGATGAAAGCCATAAAGGTGATTCACAAGAGGTACTTATGTTTTATAATCGTTTTTTTTTTCTTTCCATATTCTTGATCCAGTCAGCAGGAAATTATAATTTCTGTTTGTGTCTACTCTTATAGGAAGGTCCGTTTGGGAAATCTAACCGGATTGCTGAATTGAGGCGACGAGCTTCAATTGAATCCGATACGACGTTGTCAAGCTTTGATAGTGTCTCTGAAATGGATACATTTGGAGAAGTTGGAAGTAGAGGGGATCATATTCAGCAAAACCACCACCCAACTATACCTCACTATCAGGCTACAAATATATACGAAGAGCCTCATATATCAGAATTCGAGTGGTCAGGAAGTTCTGATCAAGGAATCAGCACTGACGAATCATCGACCAATGGTTCGAATGATACAATCACGAGAGACATCACAAATACTTCCACAGATGATGAGGTAGTTAAGCTTAAAGCCGAGCTCATTGCTTTGGCAAGGCGAGCAGACCTTTCAGAATTAGAGCTGCAGAGCCTGCGTAAACAAATCGTTAAAGAGACCAAAAGAAGTCAGGATCTCCTGAGGGAAGTGACTAGTCTGAAGCAGGAGAGAGATACGCTGAAGGCAGACTATGAGAGTATTAAAGCATCTGATAAACGAAAAGAAGAAGCAAAAGTTAGGAACAAGTTGCAGTTTGAAGGAAGTGATCCACAAGTTCTTTTGGAAGAAACCCGAGAAGAACTGGATTATGAGAAAGACCTCAATTCCAATCTACGGTTACAGCTCCAAAAGACACAAGAATCAAACACTGAGTTAATCCTTGCTGTGCAGGATCTAGAAGCAATGCTGGGACAAAGAAATAAAAAGGCAGTAGATCTTCCTAGATCAAGAACCTGCGAGAACAACACCAAAGAGCCAAAAAGAAAGTCCTGCACAAGTGAGACAGATGATGATGAAGATCAAAAGGCACTGGATGAGCTTGTGAAGGGACACATGGATGCAAAAGAAGCACATGTCCTGGAGCAGAGGATCACTGACCTTTACAATGACATCGAGATATATAAACGAGACAAAGAAGATCTTGAGATACAGGTGGAGCAGCTTGCTCTGGATTACGAGATACTTAAGCAGGAAAATCACGATATCTCATACAGGCTAGAACAAAGCCAAGTGCAAGAACAGTTGAAAATGCAGTATGAGTGTTCATCTTCTATTGTAAACGTGAGTGAGCTTGAAAATCAAGTAGAGTGCCTAGAAGTTAAGCTCAAGAAGCAGTCCGAGGATTTCTCTGAGTCCTTGTGCCGTATTAAAGAACTTGAAACGCAGATTAATGGCATGGAAGAAGAACTAGAGAAACAGGCTCAGATCTTCGAGGCAGATATTGAAGCTGTTGCACGCGCTAAAGTGGAGCAAGAGCAAAGAGCTATCGAAGCTGAAGAAGCCTTGAGGAAGACAAGGTGGAGAAATGCTAGTGTAGTAGGCAAAATTCAGGATGAGTTCAAGAGAATCTCTGAGCAGATGTCTTTTACGTTTGCAGCAAATGAGAAGATGACTGTAAAAGCAGTGACTGAAGCTCACGAACTGCGCAAGAAAAAGAGTCAGCTAGAAGAACTTCTCATGAAAGCTAATGATGAACTCCGAGCAAATAGGGTCGAGTATGAAGAAAAGTTCAGTGAGCTCTCAGCAAAGATGGATCTTAAAACAAAGGAGATGGAGAGAGTGTTAGAGGATCTCGTGGAGAAATCAAATCATCTAGAGAATCAAAAGAGACAAGCAGAAGATGTTAATGCAGATCTAATACAGGATATCACGAGGCTGAAGGATGACAATGAGGTCTTGAGACTTGAGTTGGAAGAGAGTAGAAAATTGAGTGTGGAAGCAGAGGCATCTTTACAAAGACGAAACACAGAGAAAGATGAGTTAGTAAGTATGATTGCATCGATGAAGAAAGAATCAGAGTCTTTGGCAGAGGAGTTGCAGAGTATCAAGGACGAAAATGAAGAAGTCATTGCCGTTTTAAAATCAGAGCTAGAAACTGCAATAGCACGATTTGATGATCTAAAGCATT
The DNA here is from genome assembly GCA_900406315.1 of Biscutella laevigata subsp. laevigata. Classification (NCBI taxonomy): domain Eukaryota; kingdom Viridiplantae; phylum Streptophyta; class Magnoliopsida; order Brassicales; family Brassicaceae; genus Biscutella; species Biscutella laevigata. The sequence continues at coordinate 6,864 of OVAU01004105.1, read as the reverse complement.
CTTTATCCAAGAAGGAATCAGAGATCGAGAAGCACAAAAAACAAGTTGTACAAGCGAGAAGTGAGCTAAAGAAGAAAGAAGAAGAAATGGCAAATCTAGAGAACAGAGAAGCAGCAGCTAACAATGTGACAAAAAGAAGTACCGAAGAAAGACAGGATCTGCTGGAGGTGTGCTTCTAACACTAGACCATTCACTATTTGGCTAGTTATTTTGATACTGATTATAATTCTATTGTAACTTAGGAACAAATCAAAGTAAAGGAGAATGCTTTGGAAGCCTCCTCGAATATGTTCAAGGAAAAGGAAAGGGATTTGAAGAACCAAATCGAAGATTTGCAGACCAAACTTGATGAACTAAGTCAAAACAGCCTTGAGGTAAAAAAAAACCTTTTGAAACAGAATCAAATTGCATTCCTACAATCCTCAAAACATTAGCACATAACTCTGGTTTTTATTAACAGACCGAAGACTCTCTGCACGGTGCAGAAGCTATCGCTTTGCAAAACAGAGAAGTATTGTCATCGAACAAGAGGTATGTGTGTTCATGAATCGAAATACAAACTGAAGAAAATACAGATAATTTCTGACTGATTTGTTGTTCAACAGTGATGATCTTCAAGTTTTGGTAAATGAAGTAGCGTCGCTAAAAGAGCAAAATGGATTCATGGAGATGGAATTGAAGGAGATGCAGGAGAGATATTCGGAGATAAGTCTAAAATTTGCAGAAGTTGAAGGTGAGAGACAAAAGCTTGTCATGAATGTACGCTATCTTAAAAATGCCAAGAAGAGTTCAAAGTAAAACCCATATTCTTAGCACCAGAGATGTTTTAAGATTGTACAAATCTCTTTTATTTTGGAATTTATACATTTTTGAATCTCTTTTATTCTCCTATTCTGTATATCTTTTCTGCGAGAGAAAGTGAGTTTTAACTCTCTTTTTTGGGGTGTATATTTGTAATAAATATGTTTATGGAACACCTTTTACATTTAACTTTAAGACCAAGAAAGAGCAAAACTCTAAAGTAGATATACTTCTAATCTTACATGTCTTTGGAGGAATCTATCTTATATATCTATACACTGTTCAACGGTTAATGGATTGTATGTAACTTACCAGATTTGGAACCCAATTGCGGTCATGCATGTCATTAAGAAGCCTCACTGCTCTGTGCCACATTCCTCTCGCAAGTATAAACTCTAGCCATCCTTAAGCTCACAGTTTCATCAAATCCTCCTTGCTCCACGTAGACCACGAAACAAGTTGGCTAGGAAGTCAATCCAGCCTTGAATCATCTTACACTTTTATGTGCTTACGAGGTCAAGAAAAAACCCCATTCTCTTTCATTTTCCTGAACAACACATGAGCTTCATGCTTTAACCCTTCTCTAAACAATCCTGATATCATTGTGGTGTATGTCACAACATTAGGCTTTACTCCTTTGGAAGGGAGGCTGCAAAATAAATCATACGCATCTTTCACTTTACCAGCTTTACACATCCCTCGTATGATGATAGTATATGTAATAATACCAATTTCAATTCCTGTCTTTTGCATATCCTCGAATATCATCAAAGCTTTCCCTAGCTTCCCGTTATAACATAGACCATGTAACAAAACATTGTAGGTTCTAATACTGGGAGGCGCGCCATGAGAAACCATCTTACTAAAAACTTCTAGAGCGACGCTAGGTTTGCCTACTTGACAAAAACCATGGATAAGAATGGTGTAAGTGATTGTGTTTCCAATCAATCCTTTTTGGGACATCTCGTAGAAGATTTTCATTGCATCTTCTACCTTATTAGACTTGCAAAACCCATGTATAAGAGAAGTATAAGCCACTACATCTGGAAAACAACCCTCGGTTTCCATCAAATGAAACACTTGTTTGGCCTCATCAACACAACCGTCCATGCAGAGTCCATTGATCAATGAAGTGTAAGTGAAAATATCAGGAGCTATAGACAATTGAATCATCTCACTGTACAATCTTTTAGCATCCAAAAGCTTGCCATCTTTCACAAATGCATCGATCAATGCATTGAAAGTGATTACATCGGGATTTACTTTCTTCTTTATCATATCACTCAATAGCAGAGAAGCGTCGCTCCATCTACCGGAGCTACAAAGACCGTTTATGAGAGAGGTGCATGTGACAACATCCGGTTTAATCCCATTGTGTTCCATGTGGTTGAAAAGGTACAATGCATCATCCATGTGTCTGTATTTGCAAAGACTATCAATGATTGTAGTGTACATTACAACATCCGGTTTAATTCCCATTTCCACCATCTGATTCACCATGGAAATTGCATCTTCAATTCTATTCCCGAGACATAATCCATTGATCAGAGAAGTAAACGTGACAATGTCAGGCTCAAAACCAAGTTTCATCATCTTTCCAAGAAAAGATGAAGCAAGAGAAAGCTGAGAAGATTGACAGAAACAGTTCATAACAATATTGCAGTAGTAGAGATCATTTGAGATTCCCATCACTTGCAGATGCTCGCAGAGATTGATCACAACATCAAATCTCTTCATTTTGGAGATAGCAGTCAATAATCTAGTGAAGTCGACAATGGAAGGGAGAGGACGAGACTCAACCATGTGGGTGAACATATCCAAAGCTTCATTAAGCTGAAGAGAGTGAAGACCATTTCTCAAAACATCTCGGTAATTACAAAAAGCTCGAACCCAGAAACAAAGACCTAAAATGCGACTAAAGGAGAGAGCAGTTCCAGAATTACCTTTCTCCAAAAGAAATCGACGAAGATGAAGAAAACCAATCGCCATTAACGCAAATCTCAAGACCCAATCGAAATCCCAAGACGCAATCGATGATGTTCTCTTCGATTGGGTTCGTTCTTAATTGCGAACTTCTAAAGAACTCTGAATCGAGAAGTTAACAGAGAAGCACCGTTAACTGTCCACGTGTACATTTGTTGACTTCAAACAAATAACGGTTTCATTAGCGTCGGTGTTTTTTTTTTTGGTCAATCCGAATATATTAAATAAAAACAGAAGCGATTACAAAACCGCTCAACGCGGAGAGAAACTGCTCAAGGGCAGAACGACACTGCACAAAGACAGAAAGATACTGCTCGAAGGCAGAAGACAACCACCTCTCAAAAGAGGCTTGAAGAACCCTGAACAAGGGTTTAAACTGTCTGGACTTAAGGAAACCAGACCTAACTTCTCCCACTTTATTCTCTTGAACCGATATAAATCGATTCAGAATAAAAGTGAAGAACGGGTAACCTAGCGTCGGTGTTATCTATGTGTATATGAATTTTGTAATTTAATTTTAGGAAGTACCAATATTTCAAAAAGTAATCAGTTTATACGGAAATAATCGTTAGAAATAATAAAAACTTAAATTGAATATTTATCATTATTATTATTTTCATATTGTTAGTTATACATATATACATCATCATTACACATATAAAAATTAAGTTATTATTTTAAAGTCACATCTTATATAATAATTTATAAGTTTTTTATATGTGGGTCACATTTTTAATAGTTAGTGGTAATTAAAATATTAACAATTTGCAGATTACCCTATTGATGTGATACAAAATTACTTTATGAATTTGAATGCTAAAAAGTAAAATAAAGAAGAAAATTATATTAAAATGTTCTTGATTATTTATTAATTTTGTTTTAGCGATCTAATCATGAAAAACATGTCAGCAATATTTTGATATAAATTTTCTTTCTAACACTGATGATAAATTTATCTGGCAACATATCTAAGTTATCATGTAGTAATCTATGTATCTTTTTCTCATTTAAAGAATGTAATATATAGACTTTAAATGTTATAGAGATAATGATGTATGTTCATACATTTGTCACTAAATAATATAAATTAAATATATTAAGTTATATTTGGCTTCCATTTAAAGGGGAAAGAAATATAAACTAATTTCATTACAATTAAATTAGGCTAGTTAAATGTAATTAGTGTAATTTTAGTCAAATTAATATAGCCAAATAGTTAAATAAAAAGAATTATTCATCTTTTCTAAAGAAAACAAAAAAAGTTAAAGCAGAGTTTCTTTGAATCCAAGTCTCTCCCTCTCCTTCACCAGTCTCTTTTAGTTGCTAAGAAACTTCATTCTCCTTTGATGGGTTTTGCTAAATATCAGATTGTTTTTTAAAGCTTTTGCCTTTCCTACTAAAATCTTTGTTCTTCTCTCTAACCTCAAACATGTCCATTTTCAAACCCTTCTTGAGTAAAGCTCTTGTGTTTATTTATCACTAATCTCCCCCTCCAATCTCTTTTCTCCTGGAAGTTCTTTGTGGTGACTATACAGTGAGAGATTCTGGGTTTTACTTCCTTTGATGAGCTAACATTTTGAAGAACTCTTTGCGCAAAGAGATTTTAAAAATGAAATTTTGCTTACCTTTAACTCTACAGCCTGCTCTCATGAGTCTTGTTCTAGGTTTCCTCTTTGTTCCCTTTGACGCTTTTCCCTCTAATGAAGGTAATTGCTTAATTTCTTTATGATGAAACTTTAGTCTTAGGTCTTTGTGGCTGACTGATCATAAGGAGTGTTTTGTGTTTTACTGTCTTGTATCAGTTGAAGCTCTTTGGAGATTCAAGGAAGCTATTTATAAGGACCCTTTGCTTGTTATGTCTAATTGGAATGATCCCAGTTTTGATCCTTGTGATTGGAATGGTGTTAAGTGTTCTCCATCTAAGAATCATATTATCAAAATGTAAGAAACTTTGATCTCTTCCTGCATTTCTCTCTATTATCTTTATCAAAAGACTCTAAGTCTTATGATGATCTGATGACATGAATCTTCTGCAGAAACATATCAACTTCATTGTTGAGAGGATTTCTTGTGCCAGAACTTGGTCAGATAACACACTTGCAAGAACTGTATGCTTCTGATTTCTGTTGACAAATATCTGAAACTACGTAAGTTTGATGATGGATACAGTTTAACATTGTTTGAGATGGCATTGCTTCTTTAGGATCCTGCACGGAAACATTCTAATGGGGACAATTCCAAAGGAAATAGGAAAATTGAAGAAACTCAAAATCCTAGACCTGGGAAACAATCATTTAACAGGACTAATTCCAGTAGAGATTGGGAGATTGTCCAGCATTAGAATCATGTAAGAAAAAACTTTCATCTTGCAATATCATCTAATCAAATAATGCTCTGAGGTAACCATTTTTTTTGTTTTGAATACATTTTCAGAAACCTTCAGTCCAATGGTTTAACAGGAAAGTTGCCTCCTGAGATAGGAAATTTGAAGTACCTTAAAGAACTATTTGTTAGCAGGAATAGGCTTCAAGGAAGTATTCCTATTGCAAGAACATCAAATAGGTGAGTGTAGCCCCAATAGTTCAGGGGGCATAAGATTAACATGGAAATGCTAATCTATCATCTTCTTGGTTTGTTTGAATCATCAGGTATGCTTCAAATGCAAGCCTCACTGGTTTGTGCAAGTCTGCTCCTTTAAAAGTTGCAGATTTTTCTTACAACTTTTTCGAGGGAAGAATTCCGAGTTGCTTGGATTATCTTCCAATGTAAGTCTGAAAAGACCCTTTGGTTTAACGTGGTGGTATTTTCTCCTCTGATTGTATTCCTGTGTCGTTGAAAACCATTGTAGAACGAGCTTTCAAGGAAACTGCATGAAAACCAAGGTTGTTAAGCAGAGGACTTCTTCAGTTTGTGGTAAGTAGAACATAAGTTAACTTCCCATCATCATTTTTCTTAATTATTTCGATTGGCTTAGGTGCAACGTTGGTCAAGAGGAAAGAAAGAGTATCAAAACCAATTTGGCTTCGAGATTTTGAGATAGTCACAGGATCATCGGTTGGTTTGCTCTTTCTAGTTGTGATTTTCTCTGCAATTAGCATGTGCAACACAAAACGCTCTCTCATCATTCCCCTGAAGAAACCTGCAAGTCAAAAAGAGCAGTTCACGGTCTACGTTGGTTAGAAACTTTTACAAGTGCTAAGATTCTAATACAAAAGCCTGAAAGAGCTTCCAGAGATGAAAAGAGTTGTTGAGCATATTATTTTTTTTCTTTTTTTACAGATTCTGAGATGCTGAAGGATGTTTCAAGATTCACAAGACAAGAGCTAGAAGTGGCGTGTGAAGACTTCAGCAACATCATTGATTCTTCTGCACATCGTCAGATTTACAAAGGGATTATTAAAGGAGGGACTGAGATTGCTGTGATCTCTCTTTGTGTTAAAGAAGAAGAGTGGACCGAATATCATGAGCTTCAATTCCAGAGAGAGGTTCTTCTTATGTTTATCACCAACTCACTTGCAGTAAAATCCTCGTTTGTTTTCTTACCATTCCTCGTAATTCAGACTGCAGATTTGGCTAGATTGAACCATGAGAATGCAGGAAAGTTACTTGGATACTGCAAAGCGACAACGCCGTTTACAAGAATGCTTGTTTTTGAGTATGCATCAAATGGGACACTATACGAGCACCTCCACTGTAATATATATATATATATATATATATATATAATCAAACTTCCGTAGAGCTCTTTTTAGTAGTTTTCACAAGAGTAGATAGCTGAACTCGATCATCCATTTGTTTGATGCAGATGGGGAAGGGAGTTTGGTATCCTGGGCAAAACGCATGAAGATTGTTATAGGCATCGCACGTGGTCTCAAGTACCTTCAGACTGAACTCGATCCTCCATTTACAGTATCTGAGTTGAGCTCAAATGCTGTGTATCTCACTGAAGATTTTACTCCCAAAGTAAAGTTGAACTCGACTAATTCCTTGACAATACAGTTGGCTAAGCTCTTATTCTTATTCTTTTTAATCTATGCAGTTGGTTGATTTTGAATGTTGGAAGACGTTTCTGGTGAGAGC
>OVAU01004104.1:0-10425 GCA_900406315.1 Biscutella laevigata subsp. laevigata | reverse complement strand
TCTATTCATTTTTACTAATTTTTAACATTCATATTAATAGACACATCTAATAATGTTATTATGTCAAAATCATAGAAAATATCTTTGAATATAAAAACTACAAAATATTAATTACGTCTAATATAAAAACTCTAATTATTAAGAAAATGTGAAATGCAAACATAAAAGTTTTGTAGAACTATAAATAATTTTATAATAACTCATTTTGACAACAAATATCAACTAGATTACTATTATTAATAGATTTAAGTAAATAAACTAGTAAAACCACACTTAATTGTCTAACACATATTCTATTGTATTTTTTAGGAAAAAAAACAATTTTATGTTTCTGCGTTTTATTGAAATTTAGACAACTTTTCTTGATTGATAAATTTTTTACATAATCGCGTTAGAAAACACAATTAGGCAAATAGGTAAATAGGCAATTACTAATCGAACCCTATGTGTTTTAATTTCTACGAGTATTGACAGGCCGTGTCCGTCGTATATTTTAATATAAATACACACACTCTTCTTTTTTAAGCCTCTCTCATCGCCGCCGCGCCATTCCTCACGGATTCTCGCCGTCGTTGCCTCTTTAACCTACAAGAACATGTAAGCTTTAATTTTTAAGAAGTTTAAGGTTTATTTAGAGTAAAATCGATTAGTTTTAGGTTGTTTTTCCTTGATTAGTGAATGATTCTTGTTAGAATAAATTAGAATTTAGATTGATGTAGTTTGGCTATAAAACCCTGTGTTGTTGCTGATGAAATGGGGTTGGGTTTTGTCGAAACTGCTTTCAATCGGCTGTTTTTCTTCTTCTTTTACTCGTCTAAATGAAAATTAACAATTAAAACTGATTTCAATCGGTTTTTTTCATGATTTTAGTCGATTCAAAGTAATTATAGTCGATTATTATTACTTTAGAGTTTAAAGTATTTTTTGAATTCAAAAATATTTCTTACAATTTAAAATGATTTTTATAATTGAAAAACAAATTTTTATAACCTAAAATGAACTTTAAATTTAAAATATTTTTTTGAATTTAAAATGATTTTTAATAATTTCAAATGAGTTTCGGAATTTAGCATGATTTTTTGGAATTTAAAATAAATGTTTAGAATTTAAAATATTTTTTTATAATTTAATATGAATTTTAAGAATTTAAAACATATTTGTAAAATTTAAAAGATGTTTTTTAGGATTGAAGTAGAATTCATAACATTCAACTTATATAATATGTAGGTAGACCCCTAGTTACTGTGGACGATCAAGACGGATACGACCTGAGAGAGGTGATTTTTTCATCCGCACCCGAGGTTGCGAACGGGAAAACCCATTGATGGGTTACAGTGTAGAAGATATTCTTGCGATGCCTGGTCGCGAGAACTATGTTTGTCTTTCCCTGACCCTGGAAGCGGGAACGAGTTGGTCAGTTCTAGCATTCCCTAATAATCTAATCTTTTTAAACTTTACAAGTTTCTTATTTCTTCTCCGCGAATACGTGTTCCGTTGGGGGAACGAAATCATTAAGATGATTGTCGGCATGCTCACATCAATCCTCGATGATGGTATACTTACCTATACCGAGATGCCACAAGACAAGGAGTTGTGGTTCAAAACGTTTGGGGTAATTTTTTGTTTCACATCCTTTTTTCTTTTAACTTTAATTTTCCAGCAATCTTTCACTTGAGACCCCCACCACACCGCTTAGGTCCGTCATGAGTTCGATGCTCATGTTGTTACCAATTGGCAGCAACATGTCTACGAGTGGAAGGTTAAATGGATATATGGCTAACCAAGGTCGATATGGCTTAAGGAAAAGATTTGGACGTGTCTGATTAGGAATTGTGAGCGACCGGAGACCAAGGCCATCTCATAAACCAACTTTAAGAACCGTAGAAGTGATCATGATGATCGAGATATGTCGACCCACAATTTAGGTGCGATGACCGTCGATCGGGTGGCCCATGATTTGGTATGACCAGTTCTTCCTTTTACAAATTCAAAATTCATCTTATTTTATTAATTATAATGTTTTCCTTTTAGGCGTTCGAGTTAGGTCAGGAGCTAGATCTTTTGACCCTTCTCTCGAGAACCCATAGGAACAAGAGTATGTGTTTGATCCAAGATCTGATAGCTCATAAGGTTGTAGAGAGTGTCACTAAGGTGGTCGAGGAGAGGGCTGTTAGGATCATGTGTAATTACTGTATCATACTCCCTGTACATTCTTTCCTTATCTTGTATTGTGTATAACCCTATTCTCTGTACTATATAAACAGAGTCATTTCTTGTATAGAATTCAAGCAATAAACATAAACGTTATTATGGTATCAGAGACCGGCCTCACCCTTATGTCGCATGCATCCATGCCAAAGTCCTATTGGACCTACGCGTTCACAACTGCGGTATTTCTAATTAACTGTATGCCTGCGCCCGTGATCGAGTTCCAAACCCCGTTTCAGAAATTGTTTGGTTTCTCACCCAATCTTTTGAAATTACGCGTCTTTGGCTGTTTATGTTTCCCCTGGCTCAAGCCTTATACTTCACATAACTTAGATGATAGATCAACTCCCTGTGTTTTTCTTGGTTATTCGATTACTCAAAGTGCTTATTTGCTTAGATCGTGCCACCTCTCGCATCTATACATCTCGACATGTACTATTTCATGAATCCATATTCCCATGTGCTAATCCTCGTGTGGTTGAGTCCTCTGATGATGCAGGTACGACGCAGGGGTCCTTTCCGCTGTCCAGACGTGTTCAAGTGCATCAACCACCTGCCTTGCTACCCACGCCATCACCTCTACCTCACACGAGCACCTCTGCTCCAACTGCTCCGCCCCCGTTACAGCACACAACATCACCATCTCCGTCTCTGCTACAACCAGCAGATCAGGTCGTGGAGAATAGCTCTCCGGCTGCTGCCACTTCTCCGACGCAGTCACTCTCGGATCAACACAGCGCACCCACACCGTCGGCGCTACTACCTTCACCACCTGCTCTCATTCCTCCACCTCGTCAGAGCACAAGGATCAAGAAACCAGTGCAAAAACTCAATCTCCATGCCGCTCTCTCCGTCGACCCCAACTACATTCCTTCGACACCAAAACAAGCTTTGAAATATGCTCATTGGAGAGCAGCTATGAGTGAAGAGATCAATTCTCAACTCAAACATCACGCTTGGGACTTAGTTCCTCCTGTTCTGAATGCTAAAGTTATAGGATCCAGATGGATTTTTACAATTAAACGTCTCGCTAATGGTTCTATTGACAGGTACAAGGCGCGTTTCGTGGCGAAAGGATACACTCAGCGTCCAGGTCTAGACTATCAGGAAACATTTAGCCCCGTCGTTAAGCCAGCAACGATTCGGGTCATACTTAGTACTGCAGTGTCTAGATCATGGCCGATGCGGCAACTCGACGTCAACAATGCGTTCCTTCAAGGCACTCTCCGCGAAGAAGTGTACATGGAACAGCCCGCCGGGTTTGTTGATCCAGACAATCCTCATGCTGTATGTAAGCTTAGGAGAGTTGTCTATGGTCTCAAACAAGCACCTTGCGCTTGGTATAACGAGCTCAAAACCTTCCTCCTCGCAGCGGGCTTCGTCAACTCCTTAGCCGATGCATCGTTGTTCATATATAACAAAGATGGTGTCCTTCTCTACATGTTGGTTTATGTTGATGATATTATCATCACAGGCAATGATTCACAATATATCACCCGGTTTATCGCTTCTCTCTCTCAACGCTTTTCTCTTAAAGATTTAGGTGACTTGTCCTATTTTCTAAGAGTTGAAGTTCACAGAACTGATCAAGGTTTACATTTGTTGCAACGCAAGTACATTGTTGATCTTCTAGAGCGGACGAACATGACCAATGCCAAACCAATTGCTACTCCGTTGTGCCCAAACACAACTCTTACGCTACACTCTGGCTCACCTCTCCTTGATCCCACTGAGTATCGAGCCATTGTTGGCAGTCTACAATATCTTTCATTGACTCGACCTGATATCTCCTTCGCCACCAACAAGCTGTCCTAGTTCATGCACAAATCCACCTCAGATCACTGGATCGCCGTCAAGCAGATCCTTCGATTTCTTGCGGGCACTCTTGACACAGCTTTGTTCTTTCAGTCCCTGAACAAACCACTGATTCATGCGTTTACTGATGCAGATTGGGCGGGGGACAAGGATGACTACACGTCCACTGGAGCTTACATTGTCTACTCGGGTCGTCATCCCATTGCATGGTCTTCCAAGAAGCAGACTAGTGTCGCTCGTTCGTCTACTGAGGCGGAATACCGTGCCATTGCCTCTACAACATCAGAGATGTGCTGGTTACTTTCGCTACTATCTGAGCTCCACATTGACGTCCCAAGTCAACCAGTGATATATTCGGACAACATTGGCGCCACGTACTTAGCAGCTAACCCTGTGTTTCACTCTCGCATGAAACACATTGCGTTGGATTACCATTTCGTGCGTCAATTCGTGCAGGGTGGTCAACTCAGAGTTTCTCATGTTTCCACCACTGATCAGCTAGCGGATGCCCTCACGAAACCTCTCTCTCGCACTCGTTTTCAAACCTTGGCTGTCAAGATTGGTCTCACTCGCTGCGGTCGACCATCTTGAGGGGGTGTGTTAGGATCATGTGTAATTACTGTATCATACTCCCTGTACATTCTTTCCTTATCTTGTATTGTGTATAACCCTATTCTCTGTACTATCTAAATAGAGCCATCTCTTGTATAGAATTCAAGCAAAAAACATAAACGTTATTAAGGGTTTCTCAACTGCCCCTCGAGTTACCGATGAAGGCTCAGTCTCGTCTAACTCACTGCCCAGGGAAGTTATCGACTATCTTTTCATCGAGGTAAATTTCTTAACAATGAATCAGTTTACTTTTAATAATAACATTACTAATCCAATTTTTTTGTAGCGCACATGGTGAACAAGGACATAACTTTCGGTTTAGGAAGGTTTGCTAACAATTCCACGACATCTTCGTCTGCTCAAAGCTCGAGGCAAGACTCGGACCTTGAAGCGTACAAGAAGTTGGTCTCGACGCACTTCGCCAAAAATGAGTTGTATGAAAACTATATGCGGTCGAAGTTTGTCGATTTCAACCCGCATGTTAACTTCTCTGATCTGTCTACTCATATTTTAGTTTCTTGTTATTTTTCTTTTCATTTCCCGTAACATTATCGTTTTTGGAGTTTTTTATTTCAGTTTTTTTTTATTTAAATAACAATTAAATTTTAAATTTAATGAAATTCTATTTTATGATAAGTTAATTAAATTTATTAATTATATTTTATTACATAAAATTACAATTTGTTCTTTTTAATGGTTTTACAAATTTCCGACAAGTATGAATCCCGTTGGAAATTTCCGATAACAGACCGACCTATGTAGTTTATCGGAAAACCTGTCGGAATAATCGATTTCGAAACCTATCAGAAGATTCCGACGACCCAAAAAATTCCAATGCCACAAACGGGGTCTTGGATCCGTCAATCGGTAATAACATATTCCGACGACATTATGACGGATCCAAGTCTGTAGGATTTACATAACTTGGAAGGAGAAAAAATTATTCAAAATCCCTTTAATGGGTCTTACTCACTTCTGTATGTTAGCATACATAGCGCTTATAGTCTATCTTTATTTTTGTACGGAGTTTTTAACATTGCATACGGTTTAAAGGTAGACACTCCTTGCCTACACCGATCTTAATTAGTTTTATTTTTAAAAAAATGGACAAGCAACAAAATCTCTACTAATTATCATATTTGGCGTTAATTACTAGTTTGTCTTTCTTATTTAATCATGGTCACATTAATGTAGCTTTGCCTTTGAGAATTTAGTCTTTCTTAACCGACGTCTTTCCACTGCTTTGCTTAGATGATGATTCAGAGGAACTCGAAGAAGCAGCAGTCTCCACGAATTCGGTTGTAACTTTTTCCCATTTAGTTATTGTCTGCTTGAGCACTGTCCGTTGGGTAGTTGTTACTGTCTTTCCACTCACAATCTGACTGTTGACGTCTTGTAGTTCTTTGAAAGTCTTCATGAATTCTTGTTGGGAAGTTTCCATTTTTGTCTTAGTCTATTGAGAACAAATATGAGTTAGTTTGTTATAATCTTGATTGGTTAAGATATTAAAAGGTTTTTGGGATATTGTGTATACCTCTTCTGATTCGCTAAACTTTGAACGAATAAAACCCATAACTTGAGATAGTGCTCCAACAGCAGATTTAACTGAAGAAAGAAAATCGTCTGTGTCTTCGGTAGATATCTTTGACGAAGCAGACATTGAAGACTTGAGCTTCTCGAAGAATTCTTTTAGTTCTGATTTTCCTTCATACTTCTTCTCTAATCCTGATATGAAGTGCATAACTTCTTGGGATGTCTGAGTCTCAACCTCTTTCACTGATGTGGTCGTTGTAGTTTCAGTCGTTGTTTTCTGTTGTTTTTCGCTTTTGCTTTCTTGATTCTTGGAAGAACCACTTTCGCTACCACTCTCGCCTCCTGCAGCTGTTTCACTTCCTTTTTCACCACTTGAAGAAGGTGAATCAGAAGGACTTCCCGAGGACTTTGCATCACTAGTGTCGGTTTCTGAACTTCCACCTCCAGATTTCTTGCCACTTTCTTTTCCACTGGATTCTTTTGTCTTGCTCTTTTCGTCTCTTTTTGAAGAGGTTTCATCGGAAGGGCTTCCAGTGGGACTTCCACTTGGACTTCCACTTTCTTTTTTGGATGAGTCACTTCCGGATTTGGAATCACCACTTTTCGTCTTATCACCACTTTCGGTCTTACCTCCACTTTCGGTCTTACCTCCACTTTCGGTCTTACCTCCACTTTCGGTCTTACCACCACTTTCGGTCTTACCACCACTTTCGGTCTTACCTCCACTTTCGGTCTTACCTCCACTTTCGGTCTTACCACCACTTTCGGTCTTACCACCACTTTCGGTCTTACCTCCACTTTCGGTCTTACCTCCACTTTCGGTTTTACTACCACTTTCGGTCTTACCTCCACTTTCGGTCTTACCTCCACTTTCGGTCTTACCACCACTTTCGGTCTTACCACCACTTTCGGTCTTACCTCCACTTTCGGTCTTACCTCCACTTTCGGTCTTACCACCACTTTCGGTCTTACCCCCACTTTCGGTCTTACCACCACTTTCGGTCTTACCTCCACTTTCGGTCTTACCACCACTTTCGGTCTTACCTCCACTTTCGGTCTTACCACCACTTTCGGTCTTACCTCCACTTTCGGTCACACCTCCATTTTCGGTCACACCTCCACTTTCGGTTTTACCTCCACTTTCGGTCTTACCACCACTTTCGGTCTTACCACCACTTTCGGTCTTACCACCACTTTCGGTCTTACCACCACTTTCGGTCTTACCACCACTTTCGGTCTTACCACCACTTTCGGTCTTACCACCACTTTCGGTCTTACCACCACTTTCGGTCTTACCACCACTTTCGGTCTTACCACCACTTTCGGTCTTACCACCACTTTCGGTCTTACCACCACTTTCGGTCTTACCACCACTTTCGGTCTTACCACCACTTTCGGTCTTACCACCACTTTCGGTCTTACCACCACTTTCGGTCTTACCACCACTTTCGGTCTTACCACCACTTTCGGTCTTACCACCACTTTCGGTCTTACCACCACTTTCGGTCTTATCACCACTTTCGGTCTTATCACCACTTTCGTTCTTACCACCACTTTCGATCTTCCCTCCACTGTCGGTCTCATCAACACTTTCCGTCTTACCTCCACTTTCGGTTTTATCCTCACTCTCGGTTTTGCCAGCATCCTTTTTGCTTCCTCCGGATTTGGTGGATTCTTCACTATCAGAACCTGAGCTATCACCACTTGAACTATCACCAACAGTCTCGTTAACATCGACATCGAGTCCGTATTTCTCTGTATCAACTGACTTTCCTTCACTTTCGGCAGCAGTCTTCACCAATTCTGCTATGACTTTAGTCCATTGCACCATAGAGATAACCAACTCTTTCTTCTCCGAAAATGTCATCGTCTCTGAACCTCTCTTCTTATGCTCAATCAACACCTTTGCCATCGATATTACAGTCGTTTTGAATTCCGTTATAACCGTCTATTCCAAATCATTAAGAAACATTAACAAAAAGAAAACGTAAACACAATCTTTTTTTACCTTAACCATATGAATAAATAACTAGACTTACTTTTATTGTGCTTTGTTCACCTTCAAATACAGAACAAGCTTCAAAGAGCTCGTTCGCTTTCCCATCGATCTCTCCATCGAGGTTTGAAGATGATCTGACCGATACAGAGTTTAAGAAGATCATAAAAGCTTTGAATTTAGCAAAGAATTCTTTGAACTCTCTAGTCGCGGGACATCCACCTTGAAGACTTTTCAAGAACAACAAGATTCCTTTGTTAGCAAAAAATGAAAAGGCTAAACAACGTCTTGGGACTTTCCTCCTCAAGTACAGCTTTAACAAGAATGTTCCTTGTACTTCATAGACCACACTTGATAATACCATAAATATAAGACATATTCCTAGTAAACTTTTCGACATTATTTATTTATTTATTTATTTTTTATTTTGTTTTTGATTTTTTAATAATGTTTTGTATTTTTTTTTTTGGGCGATTTTAGTTTCTATTAGGGGAAATGGGTTTATATAGCTTCAAAAGTCTATTTTTTTAAGTGAGTAAGAGAAAATGGTGGATCAATGTAAGGACGAGGGAGAATAGCAAAAGTATTTCTCACGTTTACTTTCGATTTTGACGGCAATTTATGTTGTTGTCCACACAGAGCCGGCCCTGAAATGTCTAAAAATTGTATGGGCCACAAGCAAAAAAATAAAAATGGGCCTATTTACAAACAAAAAAATGACATTTTGATGAAAAAGGGCCGAAAATTAAACGTTTTGAAAATGGGCCGCAAGCGGTTGCTTGGGCTCAGGGCCGGGGCCGGCACTGTGTCCACATTTCTCTTCAAACTATATTGAGAAGTATCCAATTATAATGTAATTGACTACTGTTTCGTTCAAGTTCGTGAATAAGAGAATAAGTTTTGGTATTAATGGTAGTTAAAAGAGCACTTGACCTAATTTCTGAAAAATTGGAACAAAAAAATCATACCGGAATCGAATTGAAATAAGAGGTACCAAAACGATCCATAACAGTAAAAACTATTTATAGGATCATGAATTCTTGTATCCAAATAAATGGATCATACCCAAATAGGTATCCGAAACATCCGAAAGATAATTAAACATATAAAATATTAGTTATATTTATATTTGAAATAACCAAAAATCTAAACTTATAATTACAAAAAGAGAAAATGTTAATTATTTTTATACCAAAAAATCTAAAATATTTGGTTGACATTGTTATCTTCTAGGGTTTTACGGGTATTTGATTATTTCAAATACTATTTAGGTATTTTGGATACTTTATGAACTTAACCGAACAAAACCAGATCCATATAAATATTGTTTCTCATTTAAACTATCCAAACTGATTCAAAACCGAACCACTTTTCCTGCAATTACTATATGATTCCAAATTTTAAATATAAGAAAAATTGAAACCGAGAAAATCAGACCTGAAACCAAACTGCATGAATACCCGAAAGAGTTGTCTTATTCCTTACTACTCATCATTCTTTTGTTTCAATTTGGTCAAGTAATAACCCATAAACTTCCTCTAAGTTATAAAAATGTTGCAACTTTTAAAATTTAGAATTAAATCGGAAAAGAATCAGACGTAACAAAAAAGGGAACCGGGGAAAATGCATCGATACACGAAAATCAGAACAAAACTTCAAGAAATAATTTTTTTTGATGCACGTAATATTCAAAACATAATTATATACCGAAATAGTTCTATATATATATTAAAAATATTCAAATAAATAAAAGTAGCAAGTCAAAACTAATTCCAAAATTAGATAGTTCAAGAGGAATTTTCTTAGCATTTTCGAAATTCATATATTGATAGAAATCCTAAGAATTCCTGATAAAAATACATTTCTACCAAAACATTATTCCAATCAAAATAGTAGAATTTCCTAATTACACCTTCATAAGCATCTAGAATTAATAATATAGGAGAAGAAGTATTTAGGATAAATATATGTATTCAACTTTCTTTCATTCAGTACAACATATTTAATTAAAAATTAGTTAACGACTTCAAACAATAGAGATCATGAACCATATGCCCTACGTAGGTCCATATAGAACTGAATATTTGTTAACATATTTAAGGGCTCAGTAGGAAAAAAATTAATTTAGTCAAAAATATTTCATTAAAAATTGGTTAATGGATCTCACTCACTTGTGAATGTTTGTTAACATAACAGAGGGCTTATCATACAATCTACAACATACTTTACAAAAAAATGATTATTGATCGATGGGTCTATGG
>OVAU01004103.1:0-10425 GCA_900406315.1 Biscutella laevigata subsp. laevigata | reverse complement strand
CCAATTTATCCTTTTTATTTTGTTCTTTAAAATATTTTTTTTTAATGGCATATCATCTAATATTTTACTAAAATAAAGGTTATTTTTCTAGAAATGACTCTGTAATAATAATGTAGAGATATAACTGATAGATTTTTTAGAAATGACTTTAATATCAAAGTCATCTAAAACAAACTATTCACTTAAATAGAAACAAAAAAAAATTTAATAACCGTTTGATTTTTCGAATCCTAAATTCTGAAAAATATAGATCGAGTCATGGAACAAAGAAGAAACTCATACATGACCTATTCGAAGGGACATAGAGAGGAGAATATACCAATATTTATAGTGATTGGTATTTAGGTTAAAATATATCTGTGGAAATTAAATTCTCAATTTACTTTTAATTGGACCTTTGTTTATTAAAAATATTTATATTTTCTAATCATTATATTCAACTTCTATCAAATTTATTTATCAATTAGTATTTTTTTAAACCACCGAAATGATTTTATAGAATATATGATTTATTTGAATAAGTTAAAATTTATTTTATAATATTGAGATTTTTTGTGATTTTGAATAAATTAAATATTTGTTTAAAATACTAAACAAATTTAATAGTATTGTTTGGTATTGTATCATTTATTTTATAATATATTTTATAAACAAAATACTAAACGAAATTAAACAAAATAATTGTTTGGTAAATGGTTTAAGAAAAATGAAAAAAGTGAAATAGCTTTTTTAACTTTGATAAAATTCAATACATACATAAAGTTTTTTATAAAAGAAGTTTTATTGAAAAGATTCGACAGAATATATTGTTTATTATAATAAGTTAAAATTTTATTTTAAAATAATGATTTTTTTTGTGATTTTGAATAAGTTAAATATTTGTTTAAATTATAAAAAATTGTGAAGAATATATTGTTTGGCAACACGAATAAAGATATTCCATGAAAAAAGAATTAAATATAAATCTGTTTGGCAATATGTTTACGAGATTAAATTTTTAAAATAAAAAAGGGTAGAAAAATTGTGGGTATGACATGTGACCTCTAATGCTTCTCTTTTAATATATATATATATATATATATATAAGAGAATTATATTTTATAATTATCTTTTCTAATTATTTAAACAACGAAAAATATTTTCTCAATTAAAACTATAATATTAATATAAAACGAAATTATAAATAAAAAGATACTTATTAAAAATGTATTGTTTGGCAACACGAATAAAGATATTCCATTATAAAAAATTAAATAGAAATTTGTTTGGCAATACGTTTAAGGGATTAAATTTTTAAAATAAAAAAGTAGAAAAATTGTGCTTCTTTTTTATATATAAGAGGATTATCTTTTATAATTAGATTTTCAAATTATTTAAACAACGAAAAAGATTTTCTCAATTAAAAATCAAAATATTAATATAAAAACGAAATTATAATAAAAAAATATTAACAATACACAAATAAAGATATTCCATTAAAAAAAATCTGTTTGGCAATAGGTTTAAGAGATTAAATTTTTAAAATAAAAGTAAAAAAATTGTGGGCTTGACATGTGGCCTTCAATGCTTATCTTTTAATATATAAGAGGATTAAAAAAAAAAAATTTGTGGGTTTGACATGTGGCTTTCAATGATTCTCTTTTAATATATATGAGGATAAGAAAATTATATTTTATAATTATCTTTTCTAATTATTTAAACAACGAAAAAGATTTTCTCAATTAAAAATTAAAATATTAATATAAAACGAAATTATAAATAAAAATATATTTATTAAAAATATATTGTTTGGCAATACGAATAAAGATATTTCATTAAAAAAATTAAATATAAATCTGTTTGACAATAGATTTAAGAGATTAAATTTTTGAAATAAAAAAGTAGAAAAATTGTGCTTCTCTTTTGATATATAAGAGGATTATGTTTTTTTATTATATTTTATAACTGTTTAAACAACGGAAAAGATATTCTCAATTAAAAATTAAAATATTAATATAAAAATGAAATTATAAAAAGTAATTATTAATAATATATTGTTTAGTAACACGAATATTGATATTCCATTAAAAAAATTAAAATAAATCTGTTTGGTCATCAGTTTAAGAGATTAAATTTTTAAAATAATAAAAGTAGAAAAATTGTGGATTGAAACGATATTTTTTTAGAAAAAAAACGTTGAATTTTATTCCCGACTCGAAGAGGTAATTTATGATTTTATTACAATAAATGTAATTAAATTACAAAAATTTGGGGATCAAACTTATATACACGTGTCATATGAGCGGTCGAGCATAATCAAATATTCCGTCCGTTATGCTTACTTCCTTTACGTGGCAAATTATTTCGATCCTTTCCTAAAATTCCCGCCACATTGAAAATTTTCAAATCTTCTTTTTATTATTATTATTTTAATAAAAATCTCAAAAGTTATTTTATTTTATATCGCATCAAAAAGCAAAGCCCTTAAAAAAAGACAATACATTAATTTCGCTCATACGCTCGTCAAACAAACAAAAAAACCCTAAGGTAACTCGCTTCTTTCTTCCGCCTAACTCAGTCTGAGTCATCGGATTTCTCTAACGATTCTTACTCTGTGGCAGAACTCTGACATGAAAGGCGGTGAATCTAAAGCTGAAGCGACTTCGACTGATCAGAGGTTTATTTCTCAGACTCTCGCTGTTTTCTACTGCATCTGAGATCTGCATCTTCAATATTTAACTTCTTTCGTATGATTCGATTCTTAGATTGAAAACCAGAGGTAGAAAACCTGGGAAGAAAACGGCAAAGGATCCAAACAAGCCTAAGAGACCTGCAAGTGCTTTCTTCGTCTTCCTGTAAAATCACGAATCTCTCTCTTTTTTTTATTATTTTTCATTACTTTTCATTTCTTCAATTTTTACCGTTTATTTCCCGTCACAGGGAAGATTTCCGACGTGAGTTCAATTTGGCGAATCCTAACAACAAATCCGTCGGTGCTGTGAGTAAATTCTCCGATTATTTCGAAATTTTTTGAAATGTATTTGATCTCAAAATCTCAGATCTGTAATCTGTAACATCAGGTTGGTAAGGCTGCAGGAATTAAATGGAAGTCTATGACTGAGGAAGTGAGTAATTTAGCCACTGAAAATACTTTGACTTGTGGATCTGTAAATTAACTGGTTATTTGAAATCTATGATACAGGAGAAAGAGCCTTACGCTTCCAAGGCTGCGAGTAGAAAGAGTGAATATGTTAAGACTATGCAACAGTACAACATGAAACTGGTATCAAATTTGTTGTCTTATTGTCTTCTTTCCGTGTCCAGATTTTGTTGTCTTATTGTCTATCTCAATGAATATCTTGTAGGCTAGTGGAACCAATAGAGATGATGACTCTGAAAAATCCAAGTCTGAAGTGGATGAAGCAGGAAGTGGAGAGGTTTTGATTTAAGACTTTCTTAACTCTATTGATTTCGTTCCATGTTTTGTGTGATATTGAGCTCCTCTGTATTTTGATTTTGCAGGAGGAAGAAGATGATTAAAGTCTTTCTAGTACTTGCCATTGACTTGACTCAGAGCTGAGTATGTATTAGCAAATTTGTGTAACATTTCTTAGATGTGACACCAAACAGTAAAAACTGGTTTATGCTTTTGTGTTTGTGACATTGAACCTCATTTTCCTACTTTTATGTGTTTATGTCATTTTGTAGGGATATTTCATCACTTGACTGCTATATTTCCTTCTGTTTTACTATGTTTCATATGTTCTTCTTCAACTTTGCATGAGTGATATGGTTTTAGTTATTGTTGACTTCTATTTTTGAGCTAATTTGTCTCTGATTTTTTGTCAACTTGTGTTCTCTCTCTCCTCTTTGGTAGTACTGAGGAAAGTTCGAATTGAATATTTGATTGGGACAGAATCTTCTTGCTGGGTTGGGTTCTATATCTCTCTGTGTCTGTTTGCTTTTGTTCATTTTGTCATTATATTGGAGTCTACTCATGGAAGCGTTCATGGTTTGTTAATTGTATATAGTAATTAACTAATTGTTAGGATGAGTTTCTTTACTTGAAGAATCTTTGTTTTGAATGTGCTTATTGAGTTTATGTGGACCGGCAGTGTGGTTAAAGGTTTGAGTTTGGTTTGGTAGTGTTTTGAGTTTTTTAACTATTTTGTAATCAAATAAATTTAAGAATTGTTCTATTTGCATTATGCTTGCTGATAAGAGAAAAGTTGATTTGTTTTGATTATTTGGATTTAGTATATATGCTTAAAAAGAAATATATATCTGAAAATTAGGAAGGCAGAATTCTACTAATGTATATATATAAAAATATATATATATATATATTATTTTTTACACTGGAATTATATATAACAAAAGCTTTAACGTTTTACAATCCGAAGATAAGACTTAAGGCGTATACAAAACATCCTCGCAAGATAAGGTGATTACAATATTTGTTATTGGAATCAGATATGCACCGCGAGCTAAGACAACTACAATATCTGTTATCGTAACCAAATATGTATTGCGAGCAAAGACCCACACATGGGCTAGCCAGAAACAAACGACAAGAGAACCAAAAAGACATGAGCAACAAAACAAAACCTAAGTCGAAGAAAGGATCTAAGGATTAACTAGGAAGAAAAAGCTCAAAGCTGGACTTGGAGACTGAAAGGATAAATCACGATGCCGCTTATTGAAGGACTTCGAACGACTAAGGCTGAGATACTCCTTCGTCTTACATTGAGTATGAAGAGCCACGAGCAACGGGTTAAAACACCTAATTTGGAAACTCGGAAGACGAACCATTTTGCAACCTACTTTCCATGGCATAATAGAACTGTGACGACCATTGCAGCTTCTACCCGAAGACGGGTGACTAATATCCACAGAGGAAGTGTCCACTGAACTGCTTAAACGAAAGGCCACGAAGAGACCTCACAACAAGCTTGAAACAACCAGCTCGAAACAACCTCATCCTAAGAAAGCCAAAGCCACTTGAAACCCAATATAATAACTCCGGAGAGACCCGTAGAGCTACAAGATCAAAATGACCCGGACAAAGATCCAAACCAGACTAGGTGCACTAACCGAAACCTAACCAACACACATCTAAACGAAGACCACACAGATCAACATGAGAAGGAGGCAAAACAACCACACAGACAGCAGAACCAACATCCTTAATCTCACGAGCCCAACTCAGAGCCAAGCAAGCCAAAGGAGACTAACCAGTAACGAAGGAGAATTTTTAATAAATGTTGCTGTTTCAATCTTTTGGCTTGGTTTCTTAAGTTGTTTTGTTTACTCCTACTGAAACTCAACATTCTTCCGAATCTCCTTCAGTAGTGGATAGAGGTAATAACCAAATGGTTAGTAATCTCGTTGTATTATCTTTGTTGGCTTTTCAGAGTTTACTAGCCTAGCAATTCACAGCCGAATCGATTTGATCGAACCCAGTAGAACTGCTTTTCACTTTTGTTTCTAAAACTGGTTTGTTTAAAAAAAAAAAAAAAAAATCAATTTGTAGATTTTAAAATTAAGTTTATTTCTTGGGTTGGTTTGGTTCAGTTTGATTAACCAAATCCTTTTTAAACAATATATACCAAAGTTTTATTTTTCCGAACAACTTTGTGCTATCATTAAACAGTAAACGGGTAAAACAATAAGTTGTGAAGCCTTTGTGGCGTTAATGAAAATACAAAACACAATGAATTAGATTCAAAAGCTTAAATAGTTAAAGTATCTATTGTTTGATTCTTTACTCGACTCACATGATCCAATGAGCACTGCGGAAGTTTGAGTATCCAACATCTGTTCTTGCCCCACCCGAATTAACCAATGTTACTAAATTCTTATTATCAAATTTAATCCACACTCGTCTCCATGCATTAACCCAAACAGATTGTAGAGCATGTAATAAACCCAAAACTTCCGCCTGTAGAGGCGAGTAGACATGATGAAATTGTACAAAGCTCGATTTGATGTGTTTCGCATTGTGATCACGGACAATATTCTAGCCAACACTTGATGAATTCAAAGATGATCGAAACCTGCCATCCACATTGCATTTCAACCAATTTTCTCATTTGTGAGCTTCGAGTCATTGGCTGAACTCTCGTTCTGGATGTGTTACATCTTGTTGATCTCCTTGTGCAGATAACCATTCGTTTGTTGCTTGTGACGCCCGAATTGAGTTTTCATTTGGGTGGAATAGGCATTCGTTACGAGATTTCCAAGTCACCATGCAATCCAAAGCGGTAAAATTTAGAGAACCATTGGGAGATTATTACATGCATTGTGGATAGCAGGTTTCGATCATCTTTGAATTTCGTAACAATTATTATCATTCAAATTACTTGAATACCTAACAAATGAAATTAAACCAAACGGTTTAACTCGAACTAAGATTCTATTATATTAAAACAAAATAAATCTACCACTGAAAGTTATAGTCGACTATTAGGATGATTAGGCAAAACAAATATTTCGTTATAATAATATATAATAATACTATATACAGTAATACAATTACAATAATTTTAAATTAACATTTTAAGATTTAATAATTACAAAATACCTAGTATATATCTTTAGAGAAATATTCTTTGTCATATTCACAAATAATCATCTAATAAAATTGATATATATATATATATATATATATATATATATATATATATATATATANATATATATATATATATATATACGTTAGTAATATTCATTGGCATATTCTTTGGAAATATCTCTAAATTCATACAATTCTATAGAGTATTAAAATTTTATGATTTATTCAATTACTTTATTCATCATTTTCACTCGATATTTTTTATAATAAAATAGTTCCAAAGCTCTCTACATTATTGTACATATTATAACTTCCATTAAAATGGTAATTAAAATGGTAATGTTATGGTATCGCACAATTCTAGTTTACTATTGAATCTAAGAAGTATAGAAATTGTTGTGATCGTTTGGTCTTGGGCCTAAGAATGTGATTGAACATGAAATGAATCATTGTAGTTAACACTTGGGCTGCCTTGTTGAATAAGTACTACAAGTAAGATATTCGATTTTGGGACCAACCTATAAAGGAACAAATTATTTAAAAAAGTAAGTACTATTCCATAATTTTTGTTTGTGATATGATGATTAAAGATGCCGCAAGGATAGGAAAGAAGTATTCCATTTGCATGTGCGTTTGTTTGATGCCACTTTATTTAGCAACTCATGTTTTCAAAGACAAATATGATTAAGGTCGTCGGTCCCATAATTATACCTATTTTGATTATGCAAGTTTTTTGTTGTTTTGCATGAATTTTTATGATCCACACGATTAAATTTCCTTATAGAGTTCATACACATTGTAAAGTTTAATGTCCTTATAGTATCCATCAATGTAATTCTTTCACTTTTTTAATTAGTACAAATCATCCAATTTTTTTTGTCAACAATATATTTACTATGCGAGACTTGATCTCAGATGGTAACACAACAACCACACTAATACAAATCACTAAGCTACATGTTTTGGTTCCAATTATATTTACATATATTAACTATTTGATTTTTCAAACATAAGTCTAATTTTACATAGAATAAAATAACTAATTTATAAATAGTGTTGAAACAGATATCAATTTATAATATAATGAATTAAGTTAACAGTATTGTTGGAACCGAGAATTATTATTTTATCGAGGTATTAATTTATAGAATATTATTTATAAAGGTTATATTATAATATGATCTTATTTATTTCGACTGATCACAAAACCTACACAGTTGTTTTCGTTTTTTCTTTTTTTTTGAAATATTATATTATAATTTTAGTTGGATTTTCTTTATATATTGAAAAGAATCTGTCTAAAATTGTATCCCAATATTATTTGTAACATTACTGGTTTGAAATTTTAGGTGTCTAACATGTTTTGAAATAATAAAGCAATATATACTATAGAGTTCTAGCACTATAGAAGAAAGTAGGGGTGGACAAACCAGAATTCGAGACAAGAACTTTCGAGAACGGGAACGAGACGGAAATTTCGAGAATGAAAAACTTGTTATGTTTTGTCCCATTTAAAATACGGGAAGGGAACGAGAATGAGACGGGACAGAACTAGACATGAATGGAAATTCTCGAAAAATTGTAAATGTACTAGTGTAAATTAAAATTAGATTCTAATATTAATATCTTTATATAACAATTAATATATTAATAATGGTTGCTAGTTCAAAATAAAAATTAAACATTTGTAAGTATGTTTATATAAATAAAATATATAATAGATATGTAAGAACATATAAATTTATATACATATAGTACGTCTTAACAAAATTATTTTATTATTATATGTATACTTTTCCTAACAGAAATTCGGGAATTTTCGTTCCGTCTCGTCCTGTTTCCATTCGAGAATCAAAGACTTGTCCCGAATCGACACACGATAATATATGGGACGAGAGTTTCAACAACGAATTCGGGACGGAACGAAACAGGATGAACGGGACTAGAAATGTACCCACCCTAGAAGAAAGTATTCCCTAGCTAATACTTATATATTTGTTTCACAAATTGTAAAAGCAAATTAGAATCAAATAGAGTTTTTAAATGTGCAATATATGTTGACAAAATAGAAAATGTGCAATATATAGGAAAGTCGTGGCATATAATATATGGCTCTAGTGTTTTAAATGTTTAAAATCTACAACTTCACGTTGCATTGTTTGTATTTGGTTTTTGAAACTTAATTTATAGTTAGGGAATATGAATAAATGAATGTTGATGAAATTTCGAGAATAGAAAATAATGAAAATAAAATAGAAGATGTAATAATGGAGAGAGTCGAGGGGATGATACGAAGCACATGAACGATCTATGATTAATACATTTTATAATAAATAAAAACTATAAAATATAACAAAGCGTGTTTTGAGTCATAACTTTACAACTAAAAATCTCCCACAAAGACATCACCATCATCATGAGTTGTATGTATATTGTATTCTTATAGAATCTCTCACCTTTTCATTACTTTGTAATATATGAAATAATAATTTTATATTGTAGAAGCCTCTTATGAGCTATAATTATGGTTTTGTTAGGTTGTTCTACGTTTTGAATTAGACTTTTTTTTTTGGAAATTAAGTTGGTAATTTTTAGTTTTATTTAAACAAACAAATTATATCTGGTTTTTATTTCTAACCAATGATTGGAAGCTTAAGCTTATATTTACATAATTTATAATAGTAGTACTCTTATTGTATTATAGTTAAAGTTGTCAAATAGGACAACACGAATACTTCCTCTATTTCACTTTGATTGATGTTTAAATCATTTTTTTATTTCAAAATAAATGAAATTTTAAATTTTTAAACATTTTTTTTTTACCTTTATATTTATTCAGCGATTATTTTAATCAAATGGGTAAATAATTTAACTAAATAACCAATGAACGAAACTCAAAATATGTTAACTAATTACGTCTAATGATAACCGTGTCCGAAATGGATTATCCACGAATAATAATAAAACATAAATTTTTAAAAGTCTAAAAATCAATTTGAATCGAAAATATAAAACAATTTTTTGATCACAAAATCTAATATATACCAAATGTTAAAATTCACAAAATATCAAATACAATGTCTATAAAACATTCAAATGCTAAAATTATAAAACAATTTTGATCACAAATCTAATATAGACCAAATGTTAAAATTCACAAAATATCAAATAGAATGTCTATAATACATTCAAATGCTAAAAATAATTTAATTTGTCGAATAATCATATTGAATTTAGCTCAATAAAACCACCTTTTATATGAAAGTGAGCATAACCGTTCTATTTTATGTTTAGACGTGGATGATTCATGAAGAACCCACTCAATCAACCGTTCTAATGAAAACAAAATTATCTATTAAAACATATAAATCCATCTACTACTACAAAAGATGATATTAAAATTATTTTAATCTTGTAAGATTTTATAACAAGTCACTTATTTTGGAGGTTATTGACCGCGTACAGAAGATGGACTATTAATTTGATCCTAAGAGCCACTAGATTATTACAATAATCTTTTTAAAATGTTTTTTATAAGTAAGAACAAGTCTGCTTTGACGATAAAATTATTGAAAAAAAAACTAATGGAAGATTAGTGTTTTGCAAGTATGCAGCAACTTCTCCTGATTATATGCTTAATATTTTGTAATAT
Organism: Biscutella laevigata subsp. laevigata; assembly: GCA_900406315.1. NCBI lineage: Eukaryota > Viridiplantae > Streptophyta > Magnoliopsida > Brassicales > Brassicaceae > Biscutella > Biscutella laevigata. The sequence goes on along the minus strand of OVAU01004103.1, from coordinate 220 downwards.
GTTAGATTCCCATGCAAATAGTTGGTAATTTCATTAGTAAATGGTATTATAAGTGATAAAATTAATTGGTATATCTATCACAACATTAAATTCATTAGTAATATTATTTTAACTAGGAGAGAACCCGCGCATGTGTGGGTGTCGTTTGATGTTTCTTTTTCTATAAATTTTTTAGCTGCATTTTAATTAACTATTTTCTGACTTTATCAATTTAAATCTT
>OVAU01004101.1:0-10426 GCA_900406315.1 Biscutella laevigata subsp. laevigata | reverse complement strand
ATATATATATATATAATTATTTTCATATTATCTCATATATTATTTTGTTATTTATATTTATGTCAAAAAGAAAAAAGGTTGGTTGCGTAAATTTATCAAAAGGTTTAATTATTGTAAGATAATATGTTACCCAATAAACTTACAAAATGACTTCAGGAATCAAATTTATAGACATATTATTAGTTTTTAGATAATATGTCAGAAATTACTAAAACAATGCTTAATTTTTTATTCATGATAGAAATCTTCTTTAAGAGTTGTGGACTTGCTTTAGGTTTAGCCTCATGCAAATCTTCCGTACACGTATCTGCATCCGTCATTGCAGCCGAAATCATACCGTTTACGGTATAATCGTCTTTGGCTTCCAAAGCTTTAAGGGCGTCACTAAAACTGTTAAGTTGATTGGTAAAATTTTCAGTGCATATCTCATAAATTTGCTTAGAATTTGGATCAATCGCTATTTTTACAAGTGACTCGAATTCTTTATGTATCTCTCTAGACTCTTGAAATGCATGATTGATCAAATACTTGCCAACACTAATCAGATTCAGTGTTTTGAATTGAGGATTCGATTTGAAAAATTCAAAACAAAAAGAAATATCTTCTGGATTTTGTTGTGTACATATGGTACTAACATCATGTCTGGTAATTTTCATATTGAACTTTCCATAGGATGAGTCAACTAGGAGAAACAGAACTAGTAAAGGAACTAGTAAAAAGTTGGTTTTCATATTCACAACCATCGTTCGATGTTTTTGATATGAAGTTTATGATTTTTTGTTATTCAAGAATTAATGTTGTGAGATTTATATATATAGACCCTACTAAAGCATCTCTAAATTATTTGAGTGAATAATATTATACACTTTTATATGTCAAAGCATTAACTTTTAAGATTTTTGGTCAGTAACATTTATGTTAATGCATTTAATATTTCATTATTTTTAGTAATGCATATGGTCAAATTCTAGATTTTATTGATGTAAACGTTTCAATAGCATTATTTTGTATTGAAAAGTGTGTTTGAATGTGTACATAATAAAATTGCTGTAGATAGCATTATGTCAAAATATTATTATATATATATTTTGGTTAATAACATAATAACAAATCATTTAATAACATAATGTAAAAAATTACTTCCTTTTTAGCGAAAAAGATGATTTTATTTAATAAATTTTCAACGTAAAATTAATTATATTTTTCTTTTATATATACTAGAATTATACCTGCATTATACACATGGTGATGTATTTTTAAATTATAATGTTACGATATTTTAATAATATAGACAACTATATTTTAAAAGTTAAATGTGTGATTAAAAATTTAAAAATAATTTTCTGTAAATTATATAATTAAATTTATTTAATTTTAAATGTTTTATTTTGAATAGAATAATAATATTAGTTATATATTGAATTTGGATTATGATTTACCTGTTGATTAATCCGTTTGACCATTTTATTGAAGATAAAATTTTAAATGAATTTTTGATAAAAGTTTTTTAAATACACGTTTCTAACTAAAAATAGAAATCCAATATTAATATAATTTGATTTACTATTATATTTATATGTAGAAAATTTTTTAAAAGGAAAATCTCGAATTATGTTTTATTACATTTTTCTTGGAAAAAATCTAAAACAAAAAATTATATATTTTTTGGTTAACTAGGTTAAGACCCGGGCTATACCCGGATTTTACTGTTATCATCAAAATATTTAACAAAATTTTAGTTAACTAAATATATTTATGTTGTTTTTTTCTCTCAACATATTAGATTGTTGTTCAAAATTGAACTTCTATGCAATAATTTGTTTGACATGTGACATCCAATGTTTCTCTTTTTATAGAAAGCAGATTATAAAATTTTCTTAATAAAATTTTAATAAGATTTTTGGTAACTGTTGTTTGGCAACACGAATAATACCTAATAAAAAAATAAATATAAATATGTTTGTAACAAGTGTAAGATATCAGATAATTAAGATAAAAAACGTATAAAAATTGTGTGCTTGACACGTAGCCTCCAATGCTTCTGTTTAACATATAAGAGGATAAGATAATATTTATTTGTTATTATATTTTTGTTATATTTGTACATATATCTTGAAAAAGTTTGTATAATATATTTCAGTTTATATTTATTTAAATTTTCGAAATTTATTTGAATTTATACTTTTTGAAATATTAAAATATTATTGAGTTTGTTTTTTAGATTTATCTAGAGAAAATTTTATATAACAATTGTGTATTTGTCTATATTAATTCTTTTTAGATTTATATTGATAAAATCTGTAATTCTTAATTTGAATTATCTTTTTTTTTTCAATTTATCCAAACATTTTAGTTTGTTTTGTAAATTGATTTTTCAGATGTCACATAATATATTTTTAATTGATATTAATTTATATTCATAAAAGAGATATATAAGAAAATAAAATTATGTATAACATAATTATTATATATTAAAACTTATATTTAGATTATTGTAATTATACTATGTATTAGATATGTATTGGATAATGGATAAAAAATGTGTATATTTGGTATCTTTCACAATAGATATGTGTTAACAAAAAAAATGAATATGTATAATTGAGGATATACTAAATTCTATTTCGATTTAGGTGTAGATTTAAATATATATATATATATATATATATATATATAAAAAGATAAATTTATATCGAACATAATAATCATATTCTAAAACTTATATTTAAATTAAAGTAATTATACTATATATTGGACAAAAAATATAAATTGAATATTGTAAAATTTAAAAATATATGTAAATTACGATCTTATTGAAAATGATAAATCAAATATTAAAATAATTAGATTTTAAAATTCTTTTAAAATTTGTTTTAAGTAAAATTATATTTAAAATTAATTTTTAAATAGTGTCTAATGAAAAAATATTTAATTTTAAATAAAACATTTATACATATATTTTTAGTTTTATCTTAATGAAAATTACATAGATTTCTAATTTTATCCTTAATAAAATTTTTTATTATGTTCTTTAATATTTTTACAGTGACATATTATGCAATATTTTTAATTATTTAATGTTTATATTCTTAAATGTGACTATGAAATAATATTATAAAGGTATTTCAGATTTAAATCATATCAAAATTATTTACCTTGAATTTTAACATTACTTTTTCATGACAACGTGTTCATTATGTATCGTAATAAGATTATTGTGTCAATATGTAGCATCATGTCTTCATAAATCCAAAGCGAATTTTTTTATTTTTGTTAACGATTTTCATAAAATTAAAAACTTAAAAGTTTTACAGACTAAGCCAACAGTAAAACTAAACACAGAGAGATAGAAGAATTCGGGAGTGTGGAGCAGGAAATGAAGAGATTGGAGTGAGGAACTATAAATGAGAGCTATAAATTATGAATTAAAATTAGGAATATAAAATTATATTTTTTAAAAATATTATTTAATTTATTCTTAAAATAATTTATTATTTATAAAGATTTATGTTAATATTATTTTTTATTTATAAAAAGTTTTAAGATACAATTACATCATGATAATTAACATTATTTTAATTTATTATTTATAAAGATTTAGGATTACATCAACTCAACTTATTACACACTATATAATATTTTAGTTATAGAAACATGTAATTTATAGACTAATTAGTTTTGTTCAAGTTTAAATATGTTGTCTTTTCAAAGGAAATATATATATTTTTATCATTACCAAATCAAAATATTTTTATATTTTATTTTTATTTTATATCATATCTATTGAAAAAAGTTATATATTATTGATCCAATCAAAATTAAATACTTAAATATATTTTTTATAAATCTAAATATTTAATAATTATAGTTGTCTCATCAACAAAAAAATAGATAAAAATAAATTTGTATAATTTTGATGGTAAATAAATCATGTTTCCAACTTTCAATTCTAAATTCAAAGCATATTAGTTTATTTATATAACTGATTCATCTGTGCTTATTATTTTATTAAGTAATGCGATAAGTTTTAAAGATCATTTTTGTTAAATATTTTATATTCATTTTAAATATATACATTAATCCAATACAAGATTTAAATTTTTTTTTATTCAATAATTGATTCAAAACGAAATTAAAATAACCTCAGTAAAAGACGCAAGACATCATTCACGAAAGCTAGATTCAGAAGAAGTATACACTAAACATTGATTTAGTTATCAAAAGAACCGAATTTAGGAAGAACACAAAAATCCAAAAGAAAACACTCTTTTAATATCGGCAAAAAGCTGAAGAACAAAATAATTCCACAAACCTTAGCTTTATATATGTATTAGAAGAACGAATGACCATATCAAAAAATGAAATTTATATGCGAAGAAATAATTCTAATAACATTAACCGAAACTGAAAAGATTACCAATAGATGCTGAAGTTGCATTCTAACCTTCTTCCTGGATTTTTATTTTTTCCTAACATGCAACGCCGGTTCTGCTCCTTTACTGGAAAACTAAAAAATGTTTCCGAGACGAATATTAATGCCAATAATCATTTTTGAAGGATTTTCTTAGAAGGAAAAATATTTATTGAAAGGGACACGTGTCAGATTACTAAGGAGAGAGTCCTTCTTTCATTATATAAGATCATTATTATCCTATTACATCGTATGATTTTTTTTTGTAATTTACATTTTTGTCAAAGGAAAGAAAAGGATTGGTTGCGCAAATTTATCGAAAGGTTTCACTATTGTAATATAATATTTTACCCAAGAAACTTACAAAATGACTTCAAGAATCAAATTTATAAACTTCTTATTAGATTTCTGGTAACATGTTAGAAATTACTAAAACAATGTTTGATTTTTTATCGATGATAGAAATCTTTTTTAAGAGTTGTGGACTTGCTCTAGGTTTAACCTCTGGCAACTCGTCTGTGCACCAATATCCATTTGTTATCGCAGCTGAGACCATACTGTTTAAAGTGACACCGTCTTTGGCTTCCAAAGCTTTAAGGGCATCACTAAAATAGTTAAGTTGATCGATAAAATTTCCAGTGCAGTCCTCATAAATACGTTTAGAATTTGGATCAATAGTTGTTTTTACGAGTAACTCGAATTCTTTATGTATCTCTCTGGCCTCCCGTGATGCATGACTGATCAAATATTTGCCAACACCAATCAGATTCAGTGTTTTGGTTTGAGGATTCGATCTGAAAAATTCAAAACAGAAAGGACGATCTTCTGAATCTACTTGTGAACATATGATACTAACATCATGCTTGGAAATTTTCATATTGAATTTTCCATAGGATGAGGCAACAAGAAGAAACAGAACTAGTAAAGGAACTAGTAGAAAATTATTTTTCATATTCACAACAATTGTTCGATGTTTTTGATATGAAGTTTATGATTTTTTGTTATTCAAGAATTAATGTTGTGAGATTTATATAGACCCTACTAAAGCATCTCTAAATTATTTGAGTGAATAGTATTATATGCCAACACATTAACTTTTAGGATTTTTGGTCAGTAACATTTATGTTACTGCATTTAATACTTCATTATTTTTAGTAATGCATATGGTCAAATTCTAGATTTTATTGATGTAAACGTTTCAATAGCATTATTTTGAAAAGTGTGTTTGATTGTGTACATAATAAAATTGCTGTAGATAGCATTATTGTCAAAATATTATTTTATATATTTTTGGTTAATAACATAATAACAAATCATTTAATAACATAATGTCAAAAATTACTCCCTTTTAACGAAAAATATGATTTTGTTTAATAAATTTTCAATGTAAAATTAATTATATTTTTCTTTTATATATACTAAAATTGTACCTGCATTATACAGATGGTGATGTATTTTAAATTATAACGTTACGATATTTTAATAATATAGAAAACTGTATTTTAAAAATTAAATGTGTGACTAAAAAATATTAAAAAATAAATTTCTGTAAATGTATATAATTAAATTTATTTAATTTTATATTATAATATTTTGAATGGAATAGTAATATTAGTTATATATTGAATTTGGATCATGATTTTACCCGTTGATTAACCCGTTTGGCCATTTTATTGAAGATAAAATTTTAACTGATTTTTTGATAAAAGTTGTTTAAATACACGTTTCTAGCTAAAAACAGAAATCCAATATTAATATGATGTGGTTTACTATTATATTTATTAGATTTATATGTAAAAAAATTGTAAAAGTAAAATCTCGAATTATATTTTATTACATTTTTCTTGGAAAAAATTTTAAACTAAAACTTTATATATCTATTGGTTAACTAGGTGAAGACCCGAACTATGCCCAGATTTTATTGTTATCAACAAAATATTTAACAAAACTTTTACTTAATTAAATATTTTTATTTGATTGTTGTTTTTTTCTCTCTAACATATTAGATTGTTGTTCAAAATTTAACTTCTAAGCAATAATTTGTTTGACATGTGTTTCTCTTTTCATATAAATCATATTATAAAATTTTCTTAATAAACTTTTATTAAGATTTTTGGTAATTGTTGTTTGTTAACACAAATAATACGTAATAAAAAAGTAAATATAAATATGTTTGGTAACAAGTGTAAGATATCAGATAATTAAGATAAAAAATAGAAAAATTGTGGGCTTGACGGGTAGCCTTCAGTGACTATAAAATAATACTATAGAGATATTTTAGATTTAAATCACATATAAAATCTCTACCCTTAATTTTAACATTATTTTTTCATGGACAACGTGCTTATTATGTACGTACCGTAGTAGGATTATTGTGTCAATATATAGCATTATGTCTTCATAAATCCAAAGCGAATTAAGAACTGTAGAAAAGACAAAATAAGACTATTTTTGAAATAAATAGATGAAACTAAAACATGCGTTCAAAGATTTTGTATCTAAAACGTAGATTCACAATATTCAACTTTCGACGTGATTGACAAAGTGAAAAATGAAATGTTGTCGTAAGTAGTTGGGAAAGAAAGCTATGACGGAAGCTGAAAAGCTTGGAATATAATGAGGAGTTGGGAGTGTGAAGTTGGGAATGAAGAAACTGGAGTTGGAAGTTACGAAAGAGCGCTATAAATTATGAAATAAAATCATGAATATAAAATTATATTTTAAAATAAAATTATTTAATTTATTCTTAAAATAATTGATTATTTATAAAGATTTATGTTAACATGATGTTATATTTTTAAAAATGTATTGAGTTTTATCTTTCAATGATAATTTAAATTTTATTAATTAAAACTCTTAAAATAATTATTTAATTTTTTACTACTTTAAATTTCTTGATTATCCTTTAATTTAGTGTTTCTCTCAACAAGATTTCAATAAAATTATTATTAACAATAAAAATATTAAAAATTGAGATCAAAAGACTAATAAATTTAATAATTGATATTTTAAATGAAAATTTTAAATTATTTACTATCAATTGAAATTTAAATTAAAATTAAAATAACATTCAATAAATTCTAATTGGTACTAATAATTTATTAGAATCTAAAAATAGCAATTGAAATTAAAAAATAATGATTACTCCCTTTGTTTCATATAAAGTGATGTTTAGGAAGATTTTTTTTTCTAAATAAGTGAAATTTTAAATTTCCAATATAAATTTGGTCACTGATTCTCTCTTTTACTCCTTAATTATCGGGATGACTTTATTACCCCCTCAACTTATACATTTCTACATATTTCCATCTAGATTTTATAGGTCTTTAGTATACAACATATACTCTCTCTTTTCATTGTTAAACAACCCAAAATATGTTATCTCTTTAAAACCAATCATATTCAATAACTGGGTGGGTTTTGAAGAGTAAAAATTTTGGGTTGTTTAACAAAGAAAAGAGAGAATATATGTTGTATACTAAAGACCTATAAAATCTAGGTGGAAATAGGTAGAAGTGTATAAGTTGAGGGGTTAAATAAAGTCATCCCTTAATTATCTCTCGATAGTTTAGCCAAAAATTCCAAAGGATTAAACTATCTAATCTATTAATTAGGGTTATAATTGTTATTCATATTAATTTATAAATTTATGTGTCAAAACCTTAAACATTAACTAAAATGAAATGGAGGGAGTATTATGTGTGATGAATGATTTTTTTTTTCAATTTAATAATTAATTTATAATTATTTAGTTAACACAAAACAATAATTTAATTGATAATAACTGTGAGACTCAAGCCCATGTAGAGTCCAACAATTCAAAACCCTAAAAATAAGATATGTGTATTTAAGTAAATAAAAATAGAAAAGCTGAAAACCCTAGACAGCAACCTCACGATCAACACCACCACGAGTTCAGGTTCACCAGAAAAGAAGATCAGAGCAAAAACTGAAAGGAGAAATCAGATCAAAGAAGAAAAATAACAGAAGAAAAACAGTTCTAAGTTGGTGTTTTGTGGAGAACGTTTCGGTCTGATCCGAGCGAATTGGATCGCGAGCTCTGGGGTTTTGGATAGATCTCGCAGCAAGAAATTCATAGCACTTGACCGTTTTAAAATCGAAGGCTATAAAAGTGGTTGGTTCCGAGAGTCTCTGTGTCAGGGAAGCCGCTGGATCTGTCGACGTTGCCATCAGAGAAAAATTAAGAACCCTAATCTGCTGTCTTGGGCTTCAAGTTTCCCGATTCTACTTGTTGATTCAGTTTCAGCCATAGTTCAGGTGAGGGTGTGATCTGTGGAAACATAGATCATAATTCTTCTCTTATATTTCAAAATTCATGATATGTATGCTTAGATCTGAGTGTTAGAATTAAGTTTTATGATTGATGTTATGCTTGATGTTATGTTTGGTGATAAGTTGAGATTTTACATGTTTTATATGATTAAGCGAATGTTATAAAGTATATGTTAAGATGAAAAGTATATGTTAGGTAAAAAGATTTGAGGTTCACTCAGAAGGTCTGGGTACAAAGGTCAGACTTCTGAGTGAGTATGTTAAGGAAATGACCAGAAGGTCTGGGTATAAAGGTCAGACTTCTGGGTAGATATGTCAGAGCTCAGAAGGTCCGGGTGCAAATGTCAGACTTCTGGGTAGCAGTGTTTGGATGACTGGGTACAAAAGCCAGTATTCAAATAAGTCGTAAGTGTCTGGGTACAAAGGCCAGACTCCACCTAAACAATTAAAGGAAAATCATCACAAGGATGAGTGAATCTAAGATATGTATAAGGAAAAGAATCATGAATAGTATGTGCAGCTTAACACGAAAAATGAGTTATATGTTTGCTAGTGTCTAAGTTTATATGTTGTGATGCTTGTCATATAGGAGTAGAGTGTGTTCTATGTTTTGGTGGGCAGAGATGATCTCCTCACTGAGTAATTCGTTGCTCACCCCTTCCCTTTTATTTCTTTCAGGTTTGAATCAGGTTATTTAGTAGTTGTGCAAGTCATCTCGCTTATGGTGTTATTTTTAGGACTTGAGTTTTATGTTTACGTTTTACTCAAATATTAAAGATAAGTTTATTTGGAAAGCTATGTCTCAGTAAACCCGGAAGACGGGTGTTACAATAACAAATAATTATTTAGGTTATAGATATTTTTATGACACCTAAGCTTTTCAATTATGACTCTTCATACAAAAAATATTTATTAATTAAGTTTTTTTTTGTTGAAATAAATGTAGTTTTAAAATCATAAAAATAATTAAGAATATTACAAAAAAGAATTATTAAATCTAATGCAACTGTATAACGCGAAACACTATAGGGAAGAAAAGAAACGCATAGCAATTATTATACACGTGTGAAGAAATTCAAAAAAAAAAATCATAATAAACGTCGTCTCAAAGATAGAATAACGCAAACATTTTGTATCCTTCGTACCAATCTAGCTTTTTTGTATCATCACTTTTTTTATCTACATCATCGATCGATTCAAAGAACTTCACCAACTAAAAATGAAATCTGTTTTTCTTTTCTATTAAAAATGAGTGCAAAATAGACTAGATTTATATTTTATTGAACTCATCTCTATAATAATAAAACACAACTCAGTTCACAATTTCTAAGCTTGACACGTATCGATGTAAATTTAATTTAATTTTAATTCAAATTTATTCGTTTCAATTGTTTTGCACGATTTATAAAACTGTGTTTATTCAAATACTTTTAATTCAAATTTAATATTATTTTGTAGGATTTCTAAAATGAAGGACATGTCCTAAAATTAAGGATACACTCTCATTTGTTAGTTACATAAACCGATCTTTCATTTCGTGTTAATTATAAATAAAACAAAGATTTTAGATTTTATTAGATCTATCCATTCTTTTCTACATAATTCTCATCTTCTCTCGTTTTTTAAACTAGGTTTTTGGTCCCGCACTACACGTTAAAATATAGCCTTAAAATTAGTGAGTAATATCTTATTTTATTTAATTGAATTTGGTATAAGATTTAA
>OVAU01004100.1:0-10427 GCA_900406315.1 Biscutella laevigata subsp. laevigata | reverse complement strand
TTGGACTTAATGAATTCTTGTGTCTTGACTTTCTTTTTATAAGTACAAACATGTTAAGTTCAAGAATATCCGCCAAAGATAAATAAAAGGGAGTCATTCAGTGGAGAATTTGATCTCACCGCTCACTATGATTGAGGTCTGAACCGTTTCAGGACAAAATTCGATTCGGGAAACCGGTATGACTGCACTGGTTTCGCGAGCCGGTCAGTACATATCGGTATAGCCATCTGTTTGGCACAATAGCTTACACCGGTCGAATTTAACCGATGTAGGGCACAATTACCACTCCCTCCTATGATCGACCCCGATCCTACTATCATTGAGGTCCCTTCTTCATAGCTTTGTACATATGCATTTTTATCTTTGTTTTTCTTTGCTTTATTTTCAGTTTCTTCGCCTTCTTAGACTTACACAGAGACTATGTAGTTTAAGTTTTGGGGAGGAACCACCTTTGTGCTGATGGTTGTTTGTTGTTTTGTCTTTTTTTATTGAGTCTCATTTTGCATTGTAGATAGTTCTGATTTTTCGGAAAAACAAAAAAAATCGAAAAAATTTCAAAAACAAAAAAAAAATCGAAAAAATTTCAAAAACCCAAAAAGATTTTGCATTCTTTTAGGTTTGAGTCTAGAACACTTGCATAGAAAATCAGTAAGGATTATGGGTTTTCCTCAGCGTTTGTGTAGACTTGTCGGTGACCTTAGCATGCATGTTTAGTGGGAAACGCTCTTTAAGTTGAATCATGTTGGGTGTTCTTTCTGAATTGTCTATCTGAGCGCTTAAATTAGCTCTTTCCATAAGGATCTTGTCTATAGCATTAAATCAAACTTGAAATCCTTAAGTATGTACTGTAAGGTGTTTATTGCTGGTGCAAAGGTTCCCCCTTCTCTATCCTAAAAGCTTAAGCCCAAAAGAGAAAAAGAAAAGCAAAAGAAAAGCAAAAAGATAAGATAAAAAGAAAATGAAAAATGAAAAAAAAGCCAAAGAAAAAAAGAAAATAAAATAAAGAATGAATAAAATTAATAATTATCGGTAGTATGGGGACAGGTATCTGGATGCATAACCATTTTTGACATTTGATCAACCGATCCTAATTCACCGTGATTAAAGGATATGCATTTGGGTGCATAACTATTTAGGTGTTTGCTCAACCTGTCACAAAGTCTGCAGTATAGGAACAGACGTCTGTATGCATAATCATCAGGAAGTTTGCTCACTGCTGTAGAATCGTGATAAGGGGAAGGGCGGTCTGAGTGCATAACTACTTAGTCTCTCACTCAACCTGCCACACCAAATCATTGTAAGGGGATGGGCGATCTGAATGCATAACCACTTAGTCTCTCACTCAACCTGCAACAAAAAGACCTAGTTAAGCTTAAGGAGATGAGAAGGGAAAGGAACTTGAACCCACTTGAATCCTGAAGGTTCTGAACAGGTTGAAAAGTATGGTTTCGATTGACTTGCTATAGTCTGAGATTAGTTCCTTCTTTAATTGTTATTATAGAGCTTTGTGAAGGTGTCTGGTTTTCAGTGGAGTTAGATGTTTGGAAGATTCATACTTCTAGATGCGGGTTACTTTTTCATGTTTCTGAGTTAGCTTGTTTGGTCTACCTTACTTTCAACCCACTGATATGATTTCCGCTTTGTTTTCAAACCTCTTCCCTCTACTTATCTTTTGCCTAGCTTGAGGACAACCAACGATTAAATTTGGGGAAGTTGATAAGTGTGGTTTTGTCACCTTTTAAGCCTTGTTTTCATTTGGTTTTAATTAGTTTAGGATGTATTTAGGTCCAATTAGGTTGTATTTGCATGAATTTCATGTTTTAGGTGTTGAAGACGGACTTAGACGAGAAACGGAACCATTTCAGATCGAAAAGATGCAAAAGGAGCAAGGGTGCAGAAAAATCAACATTGCAGAGTTGACCAGATGCAGAGTTGACGAGTTGACTAGTTGACCAGAAGCCAAGATTGATCACAAGGATCGACCAAGCCAAAAATCAAACCTTTGTAGGATCGACCATTCTTGCCCGATCCAGTCCGGAAAAAGTGACCAAAATGAGTTTTACCTAGTTTTTCCTTTTCATATAAATACTATAAACCTTGTTTTTTTAGGGGATGGATCTTGGATGGCCTCCATCATCCTTGATCATCTTTTAAGCTTTCTTTTATGCTTTCTTTTGCTTAGATATTGTAAAGACTTCTTGTTTATTGCTTAATCTACGTTTCTATTGCATTTTCTTCTTCTTTCTCTTTTGTTTCTTGCTTTAATCTAAGTTTCTTGGCAATCTCCTCTTCTATCTCTTCTATTTTCTTAATCCTTCATGCTTGAATAAAGATCCTCCATGGATTCATGTGTTGTTGCCATGATTTGTGAGTAGTCACATTCTAGGTGAATGATTAGGCAAGATTAGGGTGATTAGGGTTTGAGAATAGATGTTTTGGGCTTAGAATCACAAGTATCTTGTTCAATAAGATGCTCTTAATGCTAGGTTGATGGAAGGCCACTTCAACCTAGATCTAAGAAGACTTTTATGCCCGAGAGGTGCTATTAGTTCTTGTCTTATTGTTGTTTATGGTTTCAATGTCAAGAGATTGATTCATTGTTCTAGAGTGGTTGTATGGGAAATTCGTTTATGCATTCTAATATGTCTTAGATTAGCAAAAGATTGTGGTTGTTGCATGTTAGGATATGGTTTTCTGCCACGAGAGTGGATTAATCTAGATTAGAGATCCCTAGACCTGAGATTGTCTAAAAAGTTGAAATTAAGCATTTAAACTTAGCATTAATCACCTGAAATCAACTGCCTAGTTATTTCCTAGTTTCCTTTGCTTAGCTTTCAATATGTTTAAGTTTTATTTGCTTTTTAGTTTCAGTTTCGTTGTCATTTCTGCTTTTCATTTACTTTGATTTTATTCTTGTTTATGCATGTTAGGATGTTAGTGATAGACACCATTTCCCTATTCTGACTTAGACTAGATGAACTCTCTATAGTCCTACTACGTGAATCCATCATGGATTTGTTCGATATTTAAACCCTCTATACTACAATCGATTGATTTAGAGACTAAAAACCTCTTTATCAATTATTCAATAACATATTAGGAATTTGTTGGAAAATTATGATTATTCAACATTGTATTAGGAATTTGTGGGAAAATTATGATTATTCATACCTCTCTCCTCGTTTTTCTCTCTCCTTTTGATCTTTCTCGACTCCTCAAGATCCAGATTGAGTTGGTGAGGGTTTGAGGCAGAGCCCTTCTCCTACGGATCCTAAGCACAAACTTCGTGCACCACGACGCTGTTAGACTGGTCTCCTCTATACTCTCACTTTTTCGGTGGTTGTCCTCTCTCCCGGCATAAATAAGTGTTCTCGATGGTGGAAGGTCGTGTCTTCTCGGAAGAGCGGCCCTTGTCTTACATGCGTTTTGGAGCCTGCGTTTCCTTCTGGTTCGGTTAGATGTTGAGTTATCCGTCGATGGCGCTGGTAAGCCGAGCTTTCCCCCCTCTGTTAGCCCCGATTATGTGGGCTCCCCCTCTCCCTTTCCATTGTTTGATGGTTGCTTCTTCGTTCGGGCGTGCGCTAGGCGCAATTCGGCGGTTGTTGGTGTCGGCACCTCCCCGATCTTCGAAGCTCCCCCTCTACCTAAGTTGTATCGGGCCACACCAAGCTGCTCCCTCCGCCTTCGCGGTATTTGGAGGGGTCCAGTTCGTGCAGCATCGGCGATTGGATCTGTTTTAGCGAAGTGTATGCTTCGCTTCGGTCGTGTATCTGTCGGGCATGGCTCAAGTCTCTTATGGCGAACGGCGGCCCGATTCACCGCGATGGTTCCCTGGGAGATTCCGGCTACTCAGGCGGACTTGTCGGTGGTGGTTCCTGTGTGTGCAGCGGCGACGACTCCTTAGTCGTTAGGATTATGTTAGGTTTCTCTACGGTTTTTATGGCTCTTTGGCTTGGACTTTTGGAAATTTCAGAAAGTTTGAGTCAGATTTAAGCTTCTTTTTAAGTCTCAGATAATTTTAAATTTATACAATATTTTTTAAAAAAATGTAGATCACAAACGGTTCCTACTCGCTATTTATTGGCCACAGGGGAAACCCACTTCCCATTTGTCCACTCTGGGACTCGAAGGCGAAACGGTGAGATACACGGCCACCGCGTAACCGCTGGACGATAGGTGCTTCTCATACAATTTTTTTTTATCTTCTCTTCTTGTCTCTGTTTTTCGTCAAAAACTTTAAAATATGGTTAAAAAACTAAATCCTAATGGTTTATATATATATTGCATAAAAAGTATTTAATTAATGCACTCCATTTATTAGTTGTTGGTGGGTCAATCACAACCTTCTATATATTAATTTAGAAATATTATTTAAAAGTAATCTTATCCTCACATAGGATTTACATAATATGTCATTGTTTATATATTATTCAAAATTAAAATCTCTTATAGAATATATTTCTTATACGTGTAACAAACCTATTTTTAAGGAAATATTCTCTAAATTTAAATCTATAACAATCCTTCACGTATTTACAATAATATATCTCGTATTCCACTTTTTTAGAAATATATATTTCTTAAATCGAAAATATAGAGAATTTAAATATAAATTGATGATAATTATCGAAAAATACCTATTTAAATATCTAATACAGATAAAATAAATAATTTAAAGAATTATTTGACTGATAATAGTACCAAAATATTAATCTAGGATATATTATTTTGTTGGTGTAGGTTTGAAAAGATTTGTATAATGACTATCGATAGATAGTTAATTAAATATTTAATATGGATAAAAATAAATAATTTAAATATTTAATAATATTATTTAATATTTTTCTAGGATATATTATTTTGTTGGTGTAGGTTTGAAAATATTTTTTGGAGATTTAATATTATTAATATATAATGATAAACCATTATATGTATCATTATAGAATTACAATTAAATATTCATGAGATTGAANTTTAATATTTTTCTAGGATATATTATTTTGTTGGTGTAGGTTTGAAAATATTTTTTGGAGATTTAATATTATTAATATATAATGATAAACCATTATATGTATCATTATAGAATTACAATTAAATATTCATGAGATTGAATTTGGGCTGAAAAATTAGGTTTATTTCATTTCATAAAACTTTATACCATAATTATATATAACATATCTCAAATTATATTTTATTATATCTTTCTTGCAAAAAAATCCGAATTGATACTTTGTATATTTATTGGTTAATAAGATAATATTTATTTCTTATTATATTTTTATTAGATTTATATATCCTTAAAAACAAAATTGTATGATAAATTTCAATACATCTTAATTTAATTTTACTATACTTTTTCGAAATTTATTTGAATTTATATACTTTTCGAAATTTTAAAATATTATAGTATTTGTTTTAAGATTTATCTAGAGACAATTTAATATAACAATTGAAAAAAAAACTAAATTGAATCTTGTGAAATCTAAAAAGATAGGTAAATCAGGTATCTTGTTGAAAATGATAAATAAAATATTAAAATAGTTTTATTTTAAAATTTCTTCTAAAATTCGTTTTTAAATTAAAATTTTATTTAAAATTCATTTTTAAATTAGATTTTTATTTAAAATTTCTTTTTTAAATTAATTTTCGATTAAAAAAGTATCAGATATATTGACAATTTTACTCTTAATGAAAATTACATAGATTTCCAATTTTATCCATAATAAATATGATTATTTTATTCTTCAAATTATTTTTTTACAATGGTATATCATGTAATATTTTACTGATTTAAAGGTTATTTTCTTAAAAATGATTCTAAAATAATACTATTGAAATAGACTAGTTACACATTACTGTATATAATTTTTTTTAACTGTATTTTAGTCTCTAGATTTATGAATAGCTTCAATTTACTTATATCACAAATTTTATTTACAAGCATCTCGTAACCAAACATTTTTAAATCTCTCTTCATTTATCTGAGACATATATCACAAAATAGATTATAATAAAACAAAATCGTAAAATTCGATTAAAAAAACATATCCAGATTTATTAAATGCGAAGAGCTGGGAAGAAGAATGAGAAAGCAGTTGGTTAAGCGTGATACAAAATCCCAAGTGTTGTCGTTTTGCTAGGTGGAGATAGATGTGTAACATCTGTTGGTTTGTATTTTAGTTTTCTTATTTTTAAAATAACTAAAAGGTAAATTAAATAATTAAGAGTGATTAAGAGAAACAGAACTATAAAATATCAACTTCAGGAAAGATGGCTTCCTCTTTTGGGCTTAGGGACTTCCACTTGGTTCAGAAGGTTTGCTTTACTCTTTTGGATTTTTAAAGGGCTCAGATTTCATTGAAGAGTGTGAGAGTGGGTGGGATATTTTATTTCAACGGTCAGATTGCAAGAAGACGTAACAGTGTTAGCTTCTTCTTTAGATTTTGTTGCTGCTCGAGATTTGGGTGTTCTTTCTGGATCTTAAGAATTTGGTTTGAAGCTGTGTTTAAGTTTGCTGTTTGGTCTTTGTGTAAGTTCTGCGAAGCGTTAGGTATCTAAAAGGTTGTGTGGTACTTTGGTTTTGCACAGGTGCTTTGTTTTGCTCTGGTGCTGGTTTTTTGGGTGGTATCCAGTTATGTCGGTTGCTCTTGACAGAGAGCTTATGGCTCTTTCTCTGGATAAAGAAGATTCTCCGTTTATTATGCCAGATTTGCCGCAAATGAGAGCTACGGAGCGAAATGCCTTGAGCATCATAGGAAGGATTTTAAATCCACAGTTTCAGAAAGTGTCCAATGTCGTTAAAGATATGCCTAGGAAGTGGCAGAAGAGTGGAAGGATCAGAGGTATCGCGTTATCGAATGAAAGATTTCAGTTCTTATTCAATAACGAACACAATCTCAATGAAGTGCTAGAAAAAGGTATACAAACTCATAATCAATGGGCCCTTGCTATGGAAAGATGGGTAGAAAATCCTCCTCCTGATTTTTTGCAGAAGGTACCAATTTGGGTTCAAGTTCGTAATATCCCTGTGGATTATTATCATGATTATGCTTTGGAAAGATTGGGTGAAATGATTGGGCATGTCACAAACGTGAATTTTGATCATGAGGCCTCTCATTACTCGGAATATGTCAGAATGAGAATATTGTTTGATGTATTTAAACCTCTGAGAAGATCCAAGGTTATACAGATTCCAAAGGGAGAATCAGTTACTCTTTTCTTTGATTATGAAAGAGTTCAAAAGCGGTGTTACTGTTGCCAGAGACTCACACATGAAAAGGAAACTTGTCCCCTGTTCCTTAGAATGCAAAATCAAGAAGAGGAAGGCAGTAAGGGAGCTGGCGAATCAAGCAATGCTCAGTCTTCAATTCGTCCGACAACAGTGTTGCTTCCCAATGATCCGCTCTTTGGCGTTCTTTCTGAGGAACAAGTAGGCTTTGATAAAGGAATTGGTCGACCGAGAATAAACCCTGAGGTACTAGCTGAAATGAGACAATGTCTTCTCTCTGGTCCGGTGGGAGAAAAAGTTATAAGGGAAGCGAGAGTGAAATCAACGGTGGTTGATGCTCTTAAGGATCCGTCGATGGCTAAATCCGTGCTCAGGCTGGAAAAACCAACTGAGTTCTCTCGTTCCATCGCTAAAGGAAAAGGTCTTATTTTCGATTGCCAGCATAGCTATTCGAAAGGTGTAGATCCCATGAATCCTGATCAAAGAAAGCTACCAGTGGAAGAGATCCAATCATCTGAGACTCCTTTTGACCTAAGAGTGGTCCTGAAGAGATTGAAAGCAGCCTCCGATCAAGGTCCGGGTGGAAATGATGATGGCCCCTCCTCTTGTAGTTCTACGGTTTATGGGAGGTCAGTTTCAGAAACCTCCCTTTCCAGGACTTGAGGTGGGAAACTGCGAAGAAGGAAAAGACCTCCAAAATCTGTCAGAAAGGCTAGAGCGGGTGTAGTAACAGTGGATAACATGGACTTTGAGAAGGATGAAACTCTTAAAAGGAAACGTGAGGAGATAGCAAAAGGATTTGTAGGTTGCTCAAAGAAGAAATCAACTACGGCAGTCCCAAAGAAGGGATTGCCGAACTCATCATGAGTATCCTCGTGTGGAATTGTCAGGGTATTGGTAGTCATAAGGGCCTGACAATTCCTAGGATTAGGGAGATGCGTAAAGTTCATTTCCCAGATATTTTCTGTCTTTTGGAGTCGATGAATTGTACAGATGTTGTTTCAAATCTTCAGGTTGGGCTTGGTTATAGGAAGTCTTGTGTGGTAGACCCGGTAGGTAAAAGCGGTGGCATTGCTGTTTTTTGGAAACGAAGTCTTGATATTATCGTCTTAGCCGCGGACAAAAACTTAGTTGACTTGAAAGTTCTTTTGGGAAATCAAGAATTCTTTGTAACCTTTGTATATGGTGAACCGGTTGCAAAGAATAGACCTGCTTTGTGGGAGAGATTGACTCGGATAGGTATTCTAAGGAAGGATAGTTGGTGTGTCTTGGGAGATTTCAATGATATTATGCACAATGGGGAAAAAGTAGGAGGCATACGAAGATCATATTCATCATTTGTTCCTTTTAGAGATATGCTTGAGGCTTGCGATCTCTCTGAATTGAATTCTCATGGGAACAATCTATCCTGGGGAGGGCGTCGGGGAATCCATTGGGTGCATGCTTGTTTAGATAGGTGCTTCTCTAATGAACCTTGGATGTTGAAATTCCCAAATGCGAGTCAGACATTTCTGGAAAAACGAGGTTCGGATCATAGACCAGTGTTGGTCAACCTGTTTAATTCGAAAGAGCTTTACAGAGGACAATTTAGATTTGATAGCAGGTACTTGGAGAAACCTGAAGTTCGAACAACAATAACTGAGACCTGGAATGCGAGGAATTTTGATGATGGCTTTCTTTTATCAGACAAATTAAGAGCATGTAGAAGATCTCTCAGCCAGTGGAAAAAGGCAAATCCCATTAACTCAAGGGATCGCATAAAACAGCTGGAGATAGAGTTGGAAATAGTTCAGTCTGAAGATAACCCAGATAAGTTTGGCTTTGAGTCTCTAAGGAAAGAGTTGTTGAAAGCTTATAGAGATGAGGAGAGCTATTGGAAACAAAAAAGCAGAGAAAAATGGCTGAAGAATGGGGATTGTAATTCAAAATTCTTCCATGCTTCAGTCAGATATAATAGGGGAAGAAAGTGATTGAAAAACTAAAGGATTCTGATGGTAATTTTCAGACATCAGAGGCTTCAAAAGCGGAAGTGGCTATTCATTATTTCTCAGACCTCTTCTCATCATCGGATCCGCCTGAGTACTGTGATTGGCTTCAAAATATGCCTTCAAGAGTTACCGAGGTGATGAATGAGGGATTGATTGCTACACTCTCCACAGATGAAATTAAGAATGCAGTTTTCTCAATTAAAAGCTCTAGTGCAGCTGGTCCAGATGGATTCACTGCCTTGATCTATCAACAGTATTGGGATTGTATAGGAAGTACGGTCGTAACTGAGGTCCAAAAGTTCTTCCAAACTGGGTCCTTTCCTTTAGTGTGGAATCATACGCATCTGTGCTTAATTCCAAAATCAGAGGAAGCCTCTCTAATGAGTAACTTGAGACCAATCAGTTTGTGCTCTGTCATTTATAAGATAATTGCAAAGATCTTGGTCGGCCGCATGAAACCATTGATGGATCAGATCGTATCAGTCTGCCTTTGTTTCAGAGCGCCTTATTTCGGATAATATCATTATAGCTCATGAGATTGTTCATAGTTTGAGATGTCACCCTAAATTCTCCAAAGAGTTTATTGCAGTTAAGACGGACATGTTCAAAGCTTATGATAGGATGGAGTGGGATTATCTGGAAGCGATTCTTGAGGCGTTGGGATTCAATGAGAAATTTAGAGGATGGTTGATGTTCTGTGTTAGATCAGTATCCTTTTCGGTTCTGATGAATGATAGGCCGTTTGGGTTAATCAATCCACATAGAGGCCTTAGGCAAGGAGATCCCCTCTCTCCCTTCTTATTCGTCCTTTGCGCGGAGGGTCTCACCCACATGTTGAATCAAGCTGAAGCTAATTCTGGGTTTCAAGGTATTAGGTTTAATGTCTCTGGTCCCGTGATAAACCATCTTCTCTTTGCAGACGACAGTCTGTTCATCTGTAGGGCAATTCCCGATCAAGCTCAGGTTCTGATGGATATTCTTAAGCTGTATGAACAAGCGACTGGTCAAACCATAAACCTCTCAAAGTCGGCAATTACCTTTGGTTCGAAGGTTTCGATGGATAGTAAGAGATCGATTCAGTATATTTTTCAGATTTTCGAAGAAGGAGGAGTTGGAAACTATTTGGGTCTCCCCGAATGTTTCAGTGGCTCGAAAGTGGAGATGCTCAGCTTTAATAACAGGTTTTTAACCCCGCTTCTACTATTTGTTAG
>OVAU01004099.1:0-10427 GCA_900406315.1 Biscutella laevigata subsp. laevigata | reverse complement strand
GTCAAATTCAAAATATAAAAAATACTCTAAATAGGTGAAAATTGAAAAATCCGAAACAAAAAAAATAAAGAATATAATTGTTTGTTTGTACAAACATCATCTTCATGCGGATCATATAACCCGGCGTCGTACATTGAACGTTTATTCTCGTCGTGCAAAACTGTTAACGGAAAAAAGTTAGTCAACTAACGACGTGAGAAAATTAACGGACGTTTTGAATGAAGGGAGGGAAAATGTGAAATTACCAGAATAGGCTTCCTGGATTTGCTGAAATCGCCGTTTTGCTTCTCCGGCTACTCCAGGATTCCGAGCGTATCTATCCGGATGCCATTTCTTCCACCAATTTTTTACAAGGACAATTCAGCTAAACTTTTCAGAAATGATTAAATTACTCGAGAGTACTGAGAATTCTTTTTATCCTCAGAAACGAAAATTCTCGGATCAAAACATTTATCTAGAATTCTACAAAATAATTTGCTAATAAAACAGAGGGATTAACCAAATTATTCAGATTCGTAAAGGAATTTTGAAGTTACCATGGCGAGTTTACGATAAGCAGAGCGTATATCGGAAACGGAGGCGTCTCTACATATCCCGAGAACACTGTAATAGCTAGATTTACCGGTGGATCCTCCGCCTTCACACGCCATATTCGTCGGATCTATCCTCCTCCGTCTCCAGTACACACCTGCGCGTCTTCAACGATCTCTCTATCACAATAGTCAATTTCACAGCATTGGAGAAGATGATGAGAAAATATCAGAAAGTTGAGATGGAATTGCCTTTTTGTTTTAGCGTTTAGTTTTGGAAATGGTGAAGAAAGACAATGAGCCTGAAAATATCTTTTTGTAGGAGAGAGAGAACGAAACTTCGAGAGAGGGTTTGATATTTTTTTTAGTCTCGTTTAAGATATTTTTCAGACATGTCACGTGTTCATTTGACTATTGGTTATTGGTCTTTTAAAGTCTTTATGGCCCATGTAAGCCCAAACTTATATTATTCTGTTGTTCTTTTTTCAACATTCTCTTCGGAAACCCAATCTTAAAAAAAAGAGTTAATAGCAAAAAAAAAAATCATTTTAGAGAAATAATTGTCAAAAAGAACCATTCTTGCTGCTAAGGCCTTTTGATGTCATCAAAGGTCTAAAATACTCTTTTTTTTTTTTTTCTCATGTGTTATTTCTATTTATCTATATATTTTGTAGTTCGAATTAGAAGTAATTGTAGTTATAGAAGTTGAAAATCTATTTTTTCTAACAATTTAGTATGCATTTCAAAAAAAAAACGGTGAAAAATAGTATTGTTAGGTAAAAATGAATCCCGTCCACGAACTATGAACTTAACAGTCAATTTGTGGTGGATATTAATCTATTATGCTAAGTTATCAATTTAAAACGGGAAGACGCTCTATTTCCCCCTAAACTTTACCCTTATAACAATATTTCCCCATGAACTTTAGGCCTCATTATATTTCCACACCGATACAAAGTTCGAACTCTATTTCCACCCAGTATGAAAGTTAACGGTATAGTGCTGAAATTCGAAAACCCAAAACCGAAAACCGAAAACCGGAGAACCGGATTTGTGTTAACCAAACTTATAGAGATTCGATATTAAACCATTAAGAAACCAAAAACCTTCTTCCAAAATCGCGAGCCCCAAATTCCCTTTGATATTTGAAGAACCCTAAAATCCCAAATATCATTCGATTTCGCAAAATCGACGAAATTGACAAATGTAAGTTTACATATTTGGGTTCCTCTATAGATTTCGTTCTTGTCTGCGGTTGTATTGTTATCATTTATGCAATTTTATGAAATTTCTGAGATTACAAAAAATTTCTGAATTTTGTTTGCTTGATTCGTTAGATGAGTTCTAGCGGTGTTGTTTCGAGTGGGTCATCAGTCAGAGAACCATGTGAAATCGAGGGTATCCCAAAGTATTGTTGGTGTGGTGAAAGAGTTGTGATGATATTATCTCATTCAGAATTAAACCCTTATCGACATTTCTTTCGATGTCAGTTTGCAGCCAAGAAGAGGGTAAGAAAGATACAGTTTTGCACTAGAAAATAATGAGAATATGATGACATTGTTTTTGTGTAGCTTGTAAAAGATCGTCACGTATACAAGTGGTTTGAGGAAGGAACGGTAGAGGAGTTAGATGCATTATCAAACCGAATGAGACAAGTCGAAGCATGTGTAAGTAGAAGTATGGAACAACAGATATCAATGGTGGAGGAGATGATAATTGAAGCTAAATTGGAGGCAAAGTTAGAAGGGAAGCAAGACTTGAAGATTCTCTTGTTTGTTCTTATTGTTGGCTTTGTGGTTATGTTTTTTGCCATGAAGCTACTTAATTGATTCATGTTGTATGACTCTACTTTTGTGTTTGTGTTCTCTTGGATTGAAACCTTATATGACTCTCCTTTTGTGTTTGTGTTCTCTTGGATTGAAGTCATGTTTTGTGTGTATCTTTGATGGACTTAACACTTTCAACTAAGACACATAATAACCTGTCAAACTAAGACACATTAAAGTAAGACATAAGACACAAGACACATAATAACATGTGCCACACAAGACACAAGACACATAATGCCACACAAGACACAAGACACATAATAACGTGTGCCACACAAAACACAAGACACACATCCATTGACCTGTTCATAATACAATATAAACCTCAAAAAAAAACCAGCATAAGAGGCTCCGTTCATACACCTTCAGTCATACACCTTAACCGTTCAAAATACATAATAATCTACTTAAACGTTCACTCATTCTTGAGTGACAATGCCCTGCAAGGCTTCAGATGATCGTTTGTGGAAACGACAGTTGTGACCAGCGTCACCACAAATCCCACAATGCATAACCCGTCTCTGAACTGCATTTTGCTTCTTAGATGGCGACTCATTGATGCCTTTCTTACGTTTTTGCTTTTTCCTACCCGGTTGTGGTGGCTCCGGCGGTTTATGAATAGGTCATTCTGCTCCAGTAGGCCAGAACCTTGCTCCTCTCACAGGCGTCAAACCTTCTGTGTATGTCCTCCTCCACACTGTAGTGTGAAACCAGTGGCTCACATACTCTGTGACTTCAAGCTTCATCTTCATTAAAACGCCATAACCATGTTCACAAGGAATCCCCGAGATATCCCATCTCTTGCAACTACAAGACCTTCTTTCCAAGTTAACCCGGTAAGAACACCCTTTATATAGAACCAAGAAGTTCATATTAGTGCTCCTATGAACCTGAAAAAATTAGTTATAATCGATCATTAAGTGGCAAGTTATATTCGATTTTAAACAAGTGTTGAAGTATAAAAGTTTTACCTGACAATCTGCTGCTTTGTCATGCATAGATGCAAGTACTTTCTGTGCGTAAGGAGTACAAATCCCTTTGTGCGCCTTTGCCTTCGCGTCTCTTTGAGCTATTCGGACCATTGCTAGTCGCGTAATGGTCTCCAGCATAGGAACCAACGGTCTATCTCTAGCTTGAACAATAGACTTGTTGAACGACTCTGTCGAATTATTTTCGACATCTTCACAATGATTTCCACCAATTTTGTAGAAAGCTCTACACCAATTCTTCGGTTTAGACTTCAAAACATCATTGTAAACCGATGTATCGTAACAGAAGATCCTGTCAAGCCTCTCATTGAAGTCCGGCTCGTTGTAACTCCAAGCGAGATTCCAGATCAAGGGCTTCATTTCTGCTTTCCTCCCGTGATGCGCCTTCAAATTAGCATATATGTGTCTAACACACATTCTATGCTCGATGTTTGGAAGCTCAACCTCAACTGCTCGAATCAGACCCTATTACAAGAGAAAACAAATGCATCAGTTCTGAACAATATGAAACAACAACAGCAGTTATTCACAACAACAACAATATCACTAACCTTTTGTCGATCCGAAATCAAAATATAGCCTTCACCATCTCCTAAATGCAAGTCTGCTTTCACTTTCCGAACGAACCACATCCAATTCGGTATGTTCTCCACTTGAACAACACCCCAAGCTATTGGATAGATGCCATTATTACCATCGCGTCCTAAAGCCACTAATATCTGTCCTTTCATCTTGCCTCGCATAAAACATCCATCCACTCCAATTAATGGCCGACATGTGTCCTTCCAAGATCTTCGTATAGAGTCAAAACATACATAAAACTTGTCAAATACATCAAGGCCTTCTTCATTTTGCACTGTCTCAATCTCTACAGTCGATCCCGGGTTTGACAAACGTATCTCAGCTCCAAAATCTCGAAGTCTCTGAAATTGAGCATCATACTCATGCTCAATCAATCGCAATGCTTTGTTCCTAGCAGCTTGACACTGTGATCTAGACACACAAATCTTCCATCTCTCCATAATCTCTGTTTCGATCTTCAATGGCATATAGTAATCAGGTTCATCTCTTAACTTATCTATGAAAAGTCTAACAATAACCGGAACCTTGATCATCTCACATTCCCCGTTTGGCACACAGCTATGTACATTCTTAAACACCCTGATTTCCCACTTATCACTACTTCCAGTCAATGCACAATAAACCCGCCATTCACATCCATCTGCTACACATTTAAATCCTACCTTAGTTTTGTCATACCTATATTGTGCGATGTTGTAGCCGGATTTCAGAGCATAATCAAGCACACACTCCTTGAAAGCAAACCCGCTGAAGAAGAATTGACCGTGAAACAAATTCCCTGACCCACGCTTCATGTGTTCACGATCACCTTCTCTCTTCTTCTGAAACCACTCTTCTGACTCTTCTTCGACATTAGGTTCGTAATCTGGTAACTCATCGTGTGTAACCGGAGCCTCGTCGACAAACGCCGCAACTGCTTCCTCAATGTGAAACTCGTTCAGATAGTGTAATTCCTGTATATCGGCATCATCGATGGGATCTGGAGGACCTTCATAAGGTATTACAGACATGAGAAAGGTAGGATTTCGAATCCCTAATACTCGATTTTGATTTCTCTCTCTGTCGGATTTTAGGGTTCTAAGAAAGGGGATTTTCTTTTCTACGATTGCGATTTTGGTACTTCTAGTGGTTTGGTTAAGTTTTGGGCAGGTTTAGTGGTTTTGTTTAGGTTTAATGATTCCATTACGGTTTAAATCGTGATTTCATTGGGTACTTATGGTTTAATCGAGTTTTTGGTTACTACTGGTATACAGTAAACCGCAATTTGTATAAATAGATCTGTAACTTTTATTCTGTGTGTAAATTCGACGTTAACTTTCATACTGGGTGGAAATAGAGTTCGAACTTTGTATCGGTGTGGAAATATAATGAGGCCTAAAGTTCATGGGGAAATATTGTTATAAGGGTAAAGTTTAGGGGGAAATAGAGCGTCTTCCCATTTAAAACAATATTGCTATTGCAGCTAATATACAAGGTTATGGTAGATGATTTATGTGATTCTTGTCGTTGTCTATATGATTAAGTTTTAACGGATCATGGCAACCACATAACTTTGTTTGTATGGTTGAGTTTCCACGTATCATGGCAGAAAGGCAATCACATAACAATGTTTATTCACTATTTTTGTAGGAAAAAATCACCAAAAATATGGTCAAATATAAATGAATGAGTGATGTAGTAATTCAAATAAAAGACCGACCACAAATTAGATTTGATAAAACTAACTTATTAACCAACCACAAAACACCAATATTATGGCTCATGTTTGATGGCTTCCATGCTATCTTTTATCTCCATCTAACATATAATTTTCTACGAAAAATTTCAAAATGGATCTTATATTGCTGAAAAAATAGAATATCAATTTCTCTAACTATGATTATTTCTAATTTTATTTAGAAACTTAGATAAGCAGAGATAATACATGATGGGGTATTTTCGGTAATGTAAACATTTTGGTTTTTTTTTTTTTTCTCAAAGAGAAGAAGAACCAAATGACCTTAGGATCTTTTTGGCTATTACTTCTCCAAAAATGGCTTTTTTTAACTATTCTCTGTTAAAAAAAAGAGTGATTTTTATTTTGGGACACTTTCCCAAAATCAATCCCACAATAATACACTTGTAGGGATTTTTTCACTTTGAAACACAAATTGCCAAAATTGATTTCAATTTAAGATTTTAATGACAGTTTTATCTTTTTAGCTTTGTGTCTTTCCCAAAATTGTTTACAATCAATTTAGTTGTGACTTATTTTCCACTAGTATTTTTCCCGTGCATAATTATCATTTTGTAAATATATATCAACTTTTTTATTTTTTAGAATTGCATTAATCTTTCCAAAAATTAAAACAAGTTTTATAATTATTTATATAATTTAATTTAATTTTTGATTGATTGATTTTTTAAAGATAAGAAAATAAATGATTTTTGTTTATGTTTAAAATCCTTAAACATAAATTAAAATGAAACTTAGCAGATATAGAAAAAGAAAATGTATTTTTATAGCGTCGTTTATCCAGAATATTTAATATTAAAATCTTAATATTTATTAATATAAAATTAACTACAAAAAGAATAAAATCATTTATTTAACCTATAACTTAAATCACACATATATATAGTAGAATCTAGGATGCATAACAGAATTGTTTATTTATTTTTAAAAATGATATAATATAAAATAATTATAAATTAATATATTAATTTTCATTACCATCGCTGTCTTCTAACTTTTCCTGTAATTCTTCTCTGCAACTTTTATTCTTCTCTTTGACTTTATCTCTCTCTTCCAATTCAATTTGTTAATGATACATTCAACATTTGAAACTGTTAAAAAACAGACGATTAATATTTCTTGCAAAGATTTTATCATTTGGTTTTATTTAAAAATAATTTGAATAAAAAAAATCGTTGAAACTCACCAGAAAAAAAATATGTAAGATTTGACTACACCAATCAATGAATCTGTCAATCAATGAATCGTGGATGTTTTACTTTTATTCATGAGAAGAAAATCTCATTATCTGAAAAACTGGAAATCAAAGTGAGAAAGAAGAAGAAAATTATAAAGAGAAGAATAACCGATAGATTTAGTAGAATCTAATATTCAAATAAGCTATATATTTAGGCAAAATTGTGGATAGTGGTTAATATAACAGTTGAACAAATGATCAAGTAGAACACATAATTTTAGGAATCGTGTTAAAAAGATTTTGGAGATAAAAATTGAAATAAAAATTATTTAAATTTAATTCACTGAAAATAATAGGCATCGTGGTTATGGTAGTAGAATCTAATATTCAAATAAGCTATATATTTAGCCAAAATTATGGATAGTGGTTAATATAACGGTGGAACAAATGATCAAGTATCGTTAACAAAAAAAAACAAATGATCAAGTGGAACACATAATTTTAGGAATCGTGTTAAAAAGATTTTGGAGATAAAAATTGAAATAAAAATTATTTAAATTTAATTCACTGAAAATAATAGGCATCGTGGTTATGGTAGTAGAATCTAATATTCAAATAAGCTATATATTTAGCCAAAATTATGGATAGTGGTTAATATAACGGTGGAACAAATGATCAAGTATCGTTAACAAAAAAAAACAAATGATCAAGTGGAACACATAATTTTAGGAATCGTGTTAAAAAGATTTTGGAGATAAAAATTGAAATAAAAATTATTTAAATTTAATTCACTGAAAATAATAGGCATCGTGGTTATGGTTAAGCAATTTCTTCCATAATTTTAGGAATATATAATATTTTGAGATGAAATATTTTTGTGTTAGAAAATATATAAATTTAAATTTAGAACAAAAATGTTGTTAATGCCAGATGTCATATGGAGAAGCCTCAACTGATTTCTGGTTTATTAGTATTATGATGTGTATTACCTGACCATAATTTAGCCTTGTGAACTATTTATAAGGTCTCGGAAGTGTATTCATTATTTTAGGAAACTGTAAACGAACAAAACATATATTTAGAACTATAAACGAACAAAACATATATTTTGTCTGTTAACAGTAAATAGGTAAGCCATGAGTTAAAGGACAAAATTACAGGTTCTAGACATGAAGGTAATCCACGAACTTGGCAACCACGAGTTAGGATAGGCAATGTGGATATCACTAATATGGTAACCACGAGTTAGGAACAACTATTTCACGAACTGATTAACATTCGAGAACATAGTTATATAAACGAAGGGATTGTATAATATTAATAAAAATTTAGTTTGGGGGTTTTTATAATATTAATAAAAATAATGAATGTAACTAGGTAAAAATTTAGTTTTGGTTTGAAAGAAATTTAAAACTATTTAGTTAGAAGGTGAAAAGAAAGGGGCAAATTGTCATTGTGCAATGAGAAGGTGTTTTAATGTCAAAGGAAATACAAATGTGCTTTATAGTGGGGATTGAGTATTGAAAAGATGTTTTAAAATGCAAAAATTTCTAATAAAAACCAGAACCATAGAAAAACTCAATTTCAAATTCGAACATTAAATCATCCAAATGGATTGAATTATCTGGCACGAATTAGTTATAAATTAAGATTTAATAATTTTAATATTTAACATATTTAATATTAACTTTTAAATATACAAATCTTATTTTTTATTCATGTATTTCTCGAAGCAAATGTTCTACATGTTGTTCTTTTAATTATTTTGTACTTTTATCTAGATGTTATGTATGCATATTAAGATACGATAGAATGTAAAGTTTATATGTTGCATCTCAAATTTTTTAATTCAATTTTTTCAAAAATACAAAATTCCTATTTTCCAAAGAATTGTGAATACGAAGTTTTTCTCGAAAAAACATGGACTGACAGTTTTATCACTAAAAAGTGAATTGGCGGGAAATCTCGATTTTTCGTGGAATCTCGGTTTTATCCGAAAACGAAGAATCTCTTTTTTCGGAAAACACTAAAATCTCATTTTTCCCGAAAAGCCTGGAATCTCAATTTTCCTGAAAAAACAGAAATCTCAGTTTTTTCCGAAAAACCTATAATCTCGGTTTTTTCGAAAAAACCTGAAATCTCGGTTTTTCCTAAAACATACGAAATCTCGGTTTTTTTCCGAAAAACACAGAATCTCGGTATTTCCCGAAAAACACGGAATCTCAATTTCTCCCGAAAACACAGAATCTCAAATTTTTAAAAAATGTGGAATCTCGGTTTTTCCTAAAAAACAAGGAATCTCAGTTTTGTCGAAAAACACGGAAACTATGTTTTTTCGAAAAAGCCAGAATCTTGGTTTTTTTCGAAAAAATGTGGAATCTTGGGTTTTTACCGAAAACGACGAATTTTGTTTTTCCCAAAAACCCAGAATCTCGATTTTTTCGTAAAACCTGAATCTCTGTTTTTATCCGAAAACACAGAATCTATGTTTTTACGAAAAACTTGAAATATCGGTTTTTTTCGAAAAATCTAGAATATAGGTTTTCCCTAAACCCCAAAAAGCTATGATTTTCCGAAAATATGGAATCTCGATTTTTACGAAAAACATAGAATCTCAATTTTTTTTGAAAAAATCTAGAATCTCATTTTTTTCCGAAATACACAGAATCTTGGTTTTTCTCAAAAACAAGGAATCTCGATTTTTTCTGAAAAACACGAAAATCTCGGTTTTACTAAAAAAAATGTGGAATCTCAAATTTTCTCGAAAAAGCAGAACCTCGAGTTTTCGTTAAAAACTCTGATTCTCGGACTTTCCCGGAAAAACGTGAAATCTCCTTTTTCCCTTGGAGAACGCATAATCTTGTTTTTCCAAAAAAATAAATAGTCTCGGTTTTCCTTGATAAACTTGAAATCTCAGTTTACCTGAAAAACCTTAAATCTCGGTTTCCCCGAAAAAAACGCGAAATCTCGGTTTCCCCGAAAAGCGCGAAATCTTGGTTTCTTCAAAAATATATTTTCTCGATTTTTACCGAAAACTCATAATCTCTGGTTTTCCTTTAAAACACAAAATTTTGGTCCTTTCAAAAAAATATTATATCATTTTTAGTCATTTTAAATTTGTAGAATTGAGATACTCTTAGAAATTAAAAACAAACAAATAACATCTAAATACAATATCTAGATGTAGCATATTCAACTACAATATCTAGATACAATAATCATCTGCTAAATCTAAATGAGAAAAAGAACAAATCTTATTTATGTTTTAATATTCATTTTATAATTTATATTTTTTATATTGTTAAATAAATATGATTCGAATTTTCAAATTTATTAATATTTCATGTATTTTAGTATTTTCAAATATTAATATATTTATACTTAAACATGAAATACAATAAAATACTCTTGTAGAGCTGTGAAAGAGGGTCTAGGTATACCGACTCTAAGACCATGTCCAATGTAGTATCTTAGACCCTGTTTTGTAGGGTATCTTAAACAAAAAAAAAATAATTAAAAATTAATGAAAGTTAAGAGTTGTATCTGATATGTTGTGTTTTTGATCATTTTTAGGATTCATTTTCA
>OVAU01004098.1:0-10428 GCA_900406315.1 Biscutella laevigata subsp. laevigata | reverse complement strand
GATAAATAAGAATGATTTTAGAATTTTAGATTTTAATCAAACAATATATAGCATTTTAGATTTTAATAATTTTTTAAATTTTAAATTTTAATAATAAAATTGTTTAGTTGATTAAAAATTTTAAATGATTTTGGAAATTTATCGGAGAAACAATATTTTAAAAACTAAAAAATATTTATGAGAATGTATCGCATCTATAATCAAATTATTTGAAAATTTGTTACAAAAAAATATAGTTTCACTAATAAAAAAATAAACATCAGAACATAACGCACTCAAACTCTCTATTTAGGAGTGGTATAACGCAGGAAGTTATGGGTATCTTTCACACGTGCGAGAAAACAAAAATTATATGTTGATTGGCGTGGAGGAGGTGAATCTATGACGCAACCACTCTCTATCCACTGTTCCAATCACGCATTTATACACACTCTGTAAGGATGGCCTATACAGAAGGTGTGTCGCTGAAGAAGAAGTTGAAGGAATTTTAATGCAATGTCACGGTTCTACCCACGGTGGACATTTCGCAACNATAGTCACTCACTGCAGCTGCCCATCTTTCCATCTACAGTTGAATATAGAAAGTTCAAGCATAACCCCAAAACAGATAACAGTGCCCGCCAATTTCAATCTCCGATTTCACCTCCCTCTCCGTCATTACAGGCTTTTGTTTTTGTTTCTTCTTTTTCTGTTTCTTGGTAAACCGAGAACTAAAACTATGGAATCAGTTTTAGTTTTAGTTCAGTAGCAAAGATGTAATTCAGTTTGGTTTGTTTAGATTGCGGAGTAATTAGTAATTTACCTTTTGAAAAATGTGTTAGAGTGAAAGAGAGTTTCAATGTGTTCTAGAGTGTAAATAGAACTAATAAAAGTGTGCTAGAGTGCAAATGTTTCATAAACCATCCACAATCCAAACTTATCCCGCTTCCAAATGTATAACTTCCCACCTATGACACTCACAAGAACAAAAATGCAAATCAACATAAACCAACACTCAAATTTTACTAAGAGAATTGGCAAAATATGTCCCAAAGATTTGAAGTGTCTTATCTTCAGCTTTTTAAATGTGTCTAATTTCCTAAATATCTCATAAAAGTATTAGTTGTGATCGATAAATAAATTTAAGAAAAAACAAAATTCATTTAACCTAAATTTTTAAATATCAAAAATCATTCAACCTAAATTGTTTTTTAAAAAATCATTATTAGAATGAAAGAGTTGAATTTCTCATTAACCACCAAGAGATCCGATTACAAGAGTTTTATAGGAAACAAGAAAAGAAACAGAGCAACGAACTTAACGGTAAAGCCAAACGAAGTCGTTTAAGGCTAAACAAAGTAGAATAGATAAAACGCTCCCGTATGAGAGTAACTAACATAACAGATTTGATATGCTCTGTATGAGCTGAACCACAATGAACTCTATGACATCTGATAGGCCCCCTCAAGTTGGAGTGAAGATCGATGAAACTTCTAGCCTGCCAAGGAGGTTTCGAAACTGAGCTGGAAACAAAGGTTTCGTAAGCAGATCTGCAACCTGACAGTCCGTGCGTACATGGAACAGCTTGAGTGAACCATCCTCTACTTTTTCTCTAACAACATGACAATCAGATTCAATGTGTTTGGTTCGCTCATGGAATACCTGATTATTTCCTATGTAAATTGCCGCCATGTTGTCACAATATAGAGTTGTTGGTTTCTCTACCTGAACTTGAAGATCTCTGAGTAAACTTCGAAGCCACACAATCTCTTTGACAGCAAAGGACATGCTGCGATATTCTGCTTCAGCCGAGGAGTGTGAGACCATCTTCTGCTTCTTAGACTTCCAAGAGACCAGGGAATTTCCTAGAAACATGCAATAGCCAGAAACGGACCTTCTGGTGTCTAAGCAGCTTCCCCAATCCGCATCTGCAAAGCCTTGAAGTTCCAGAGAAGAATTGGCTGAGTAAAATAGGCCTTGGCCAAAAGTTCCCTTGATATACTGAATAAGTTTCTGAGCTGCTTTCAGGTGAGGCATGCGAGGAGCTGAAGTGTACTGAGAGAGTTTTTGGACAGCAAATGAGATATCAGGTCGAGTCAAAGTTAAGTAAATTAGTTTACCAATGATTCTTCTGTAAGATTCAGGGTCTTGGATGAGCTCTCTATCATCTTTGGACATCTTTTGGTTAGGTTCCATGGGGAAAGATGACGGTTTACAAGCTAAGAGACCAGCTGAGTCCACCAGTTCAAGAGCATAATTCCTCTGAGACACAGAGATGACAGAGGATGACCTTGCGACTTCCAAGCAAAGGAAGTATTTCAGAGGTCCAAGGTCCCTAAGTTTGAAGTGAGATTGAAGGAAGGTTTTCAAATCCTCCATTGTTTCATCTGAGTTGGATGCAATGATTATGTCGTCAACATATACCAGGACCACCATAATGCTCGATTCCGTGACTTTAGTGAACAATGTTGGGTCATACAAGGTTTTGTGAAGACCATACAATGTCAACGTATCTGCAAATTTAATATACCACTGGCGTGAGGCTTGCTTAAGTCCATATAGAGATTTTTGGAGTTTGTAGACAGCATTAGAAGGCAAGTCTTTAGGTAACCGAGACTTGTAACAATGAGGTATCTTCATATAAAGCTCTTCATCCAATTCTCCGTTTAGAAAAGCGTTTGATATGTCCAATTGAGTCAAAGACCAACCTCGAACAGCTGCTACACAAAGGAGCATTTTAACAGAAGTCAGCTTTGCCACGAGAGCAAAAGTATGAATGAAATCCACTCCTTCTTGTTGATTGTAACCTTTGGCGCAAAGTCTAGCCTTGTGCCTTTCCAAAGATCCATCTGATAGGTATTTCACAGTGTAGCGCCATCGACAACCAATAGCATGCTTATCAGGTGGGGGAGAGCAAATGATCCAAGTGTCAGTATCTTCAAGTGCTTTTATTTCTTTTTCCATGGCATTGACCCAAACTGCATGTTTCTTTGCCTTAGTGTAAGTGGTTGGTTCATATTCTTTAGAGATTGCCGTGATGAATGCCAAATAAGGGCTGGACAGCTTCGAGTAGGAGATGAAATTACACATCGGATATTCCACTTTTGTGTTGATGTTATTGCAGTGATAATCATCAAGGTATGCAGGTCTTTTTGATCTCCTACGACGTTTTGCAACTAGAGAAGGAGAAAATGAGGAGTCTGCAATTTGATCCTTTTGCATGTTGATGTCAGTTGCTACCGAAGTATCATCAGGGAAAATGGAGTTCTGAACCTGTGTGATCATATGAGGAAACTGGATTTTAGAACCTATCAAAGCATGGTTAGTAGCAAAAGGAAATAGCCATTCATGGAAAATAACATTCTGAGATATAAACACTATGTTAGTTTCAATATCCATTAGTTTATATCCCTTATACCCTGTTGGATAACCCAAAAAGTCACAAGCTCTAGCACGATGATCAAATTTGAGCCGTTGTTTAGGAGATGTTGAAGCATAAACCAGACACCCAAAGGATCTTAGAAGGCTGTAATCAGGTTTCTTCTTCATAAGCAGATCAAAAGGAGAATGGTTGTTAAGCTTTGTGGTGGGAATTCTATTGATGAGGAAAGCAACAGTCAGAATGCAATCACTCCAATGTTTAATAGGTATTTGAGATTGGAACATCAAGGCTCGAGCTACATTTAACAGGTGTTGGTGCTTCCTTTCAACCACTAAATTTTGTTGGGGAGTCTCAGGACATGAATGGTAAGCAAAAATTCCCCTTTCCCTGTAAAAAGAAGTAAAGTTGAACTCTGGGGCATTGTCTGTTCATATACTTTTTACCTTAGTTTCAAACTGAGTTTCCACCATTGAGACAAACTGAGGTAGCACAGTGCGAGCCTCATATTTGTTTTGTAGGAGATACACCCAAGTGGCCTTGGAGTAATCGTCCACAATGGTAAGGAAGTATTTGAAACCGTCATAGGAAGTTTCTGCAAATGGACCCCAAGTGTCAATATGAATGAGATCAAAAGCTTTATTACACTTATTATCACGGGCTACAAAGGGTAAACGTTTTTGCTTTGCCAAGTGACAAATATTACAATGATCATGATGATTAGTTTTCTTTTTAGAAATGAGAAAAGGTAGAACATCAGACAAAGACAAAAGCTTCTTAAAAGAAGGATGGCCACGTTTATAATGCCAAGTTTCTAAAGACACATTGCCAGTCATGCAGATCTTCATGTTGGTAGCAGGAGCAATGGATTGGTCCAAGAAAAATAGTTTGGAGACGAGATTACCCCTCCCAATCGTCAATTCCCTTGAAATGTCCTGAATGTTACAACCATTAGAATTGAAAGACACAGAGTAATTTTGTTGCGTTAGAGCACTAACACTAATAAGATGAAATTTAAATTGAGGAATGTAAAGAACATCACGAAGGATGAGATAATCGGAGAGTTGAATGACACCTATGCCATCAATTCTCACGGATATACCAGTAGGTAAGTTGACGTTAATATCATAAAGCGGAGTGAACCTTTGGAAAGAGGAACGATCATAAGACACATGGTGGGTTGCACCAGAGTAAATTACCCATGAGTTTAGGCTCACTGACTGATCAGATAAAGAGTAGATAAAATAGTCATTTTGTTCAGTAAGAGAGCAAAGGATTGAAGGAAAGAAGGTACCCGAGACATTGCAAATGGTTGGCTTTGAGCTTGCGTTGGCTTTGTCAGGATTCGAGATATTTGTTGGAGCGATCTGAGGTTGCAGTTTAATGCTCAGGTAAGCCACAATATGTTGAATCTGATCCTTAGAAAGAGCCACACCATCTTGTGCAATCGGAGTAGAAGGAAAAGCATCTCGTATAGTTAAGTTTGCAGAAGCAGATGCAGGAAACTTCTGAGAATTCATATTCCTCTGATGTTTAGGCTTTCAACCAGTAGGGTAACTATGTATTTTGTAACATCTCTCAGCCAAATGTCCGACTAAGCCACAACAAGTGCATGTGGGACGAGGTTTGAGAGTGCCATGATCTGACTGAAACGGAATATTCTGAGTAGTGTTAGGCTGAGCTTTGAATTGAAAGGGAGACGGATTATGATCCTGAGTGATTCTTTTCTGTTGAGAGTCATCAGACTCAAGCATGTTGTACATCTCAGAGAGTGTTGGGCGAGGTTTCATGTTGAGGATTTGACTCCGAATATTTGAGAACTCATCACTCAGACCCATCAGAAACTAAGTCACACGAGTGGTTTCAAGATCATCAAACAGTTTCATCACTTGAGAGCATCTGCAACCGCCATTTTCCATCAAGTTCTTTGTACAAGCAAGATGTTCCCATAAAGTGATCTTCTTAGTGTAGTAATCAAAAAGAGATAAAGATCCTTGACGAAGAGTACAAATTTCTTGCTCTAGGTTATAAATCTGAGGCAGATTGCTTTTATGGAAACGTCTATAAAGATCATCCCATATGCCAACTGCATCTTGCAGGTAAAGGATGCTTGCATAGATCTGTTTAGAAACCACATTCAAGATCCAAGTCTTGACCATACTGTTGCAACAACACCAAATACGATACAAAGGATCTGATTCCATCGGACGAGGCAGAGAACCATCGACAAAACTGATCTTATTCTTTGCCTCAAGGCTAGTTCTCATCGCAATGATCCAAGAATTATAGTTGTCACCAGTGAGAGTTTCAGAAACAATTGACATACCAGGATGATCACCAGAATGGAGGAAGATCGGATTGTGGTGGTTGTCAATGAATTATGATCCAAAGATAAGAGGAATGGTGTTATTACTGGATCTTGGATCATTAGAGGAATTAGGAGCTGTCAAGATCGGTCCGAGTTGTTCCGTGACTGGGAGAACTCGAATTGATTCATGAGAGGAATGACGATTCCTGAGCTTAGTGACTCTTCTCGCCATGGATTTGACGAAAGAAAGAAGAAGAGAAGTACTGAGCTAAAGTGGAGATCGGAGAAGTAGAACCAAGAAAGCGGAATTTTTATGGGAAAGTATGAGAAAGTTAAACGTCTGATACCATATTAGAATGAAAGAATTGAATTTCTCATTAACCAACAAGAGATCCAAGTACAAGAGTTTTATAGAGAACAAGAAGAGATACAGAGCAACCAACTTAACGGTAAAGCCAAACAAAGTCGTTTAAGACTAAACAAAGTAGAATAGATAAAACGTTGCCGTATGGGAGTAACTAACATAACAGATTT
Source organism: Biscutella laevigata subsp. laevigata (assembly GCA_900406315.1). NCBI lineage: Eukaryota > Viridiplantae > Streptophyta > Magnoliopsida > Brassicales > Brassicaceae > Biscutella > Biscutella laevigata. Next base: position 4,228 of record OVAU01004098.1, on the reverse strand, counting down.
GATATGCTCTGTATGAGCTGAACCACAGTGAACTCTATGAGATCTGATAATCATTTAACCTAAGTTAGAAAAAAAGTATTGGTTTTGTGTTATGAAAAAAGTTGGAAGTCTAGAACTAGGAAACACATGAGAAATGAATTATACAGAACGTTATATTAAAAATGGACAGTTTTTTATTTATTATTTTGACCACTTACCTTTTCTTATATTAATATACAAGACGTTTTTAGCATCTATTATATTAAAATAAGATTTATGGACCAATTCTTATAATAACTTAAATTAAATATATATCTAACTAATTAAGATATTAAATAAAAATATATTTGCTTTCGATAAGGAATATTTTTAATATACAGGATTAACAAATAACAACCTACTAAATTTTACGAATATTTTTTTGTCAACCTTTTACGAATATTTTAAATATACACGATTAATAAATAATAACCCAAGATAAATTAGGAGAATTTTTAAGAATATTTTAAATATTTACTCTCGATTAGGAATGTTTTAGATATATTTTTAAATACAAGATTTCTAATAAATTTTAGTTTATCCCAAAAATAAAATATATTTTAGGTTTTTAGATTTTTTTCATGTCCAATATTTTTCGATATTAAAATTTTAAAATTTAAACCAAATAAGAAAATACTATATAAATGGCTTTTAATATATGAAATAAACTAACATTGTGTTATAATCATATATATAACTAGATTAATATATTTTTATATAATAATAATATTTTGTATTGTTAACTTTCAAGTTATTATTTTATTCATATATTTTAAATTTCTAAAATTGAGTATTACATCTCCTTAATTTACTGATTTTAAATTTCGAAAATTGAATTTATATTTCCTAAATTTACTTTAATATTTGNAATTTCGACAGATATTTGAATATTTTAAAATCCAAAAAAATAAATATAATATTTCCTAAATTTACTCTATGAATGACACATATGCAAAGTGAGTTCTCAATTAATATATATGATATATAGGAGAATAGTAGTTTAAAACATATTTAAAATTAATCAAAAATGATAATCTATCATATATAAGATTTTTTAGGTGAATCAAATAATTATGAATTATATACAATTAAAATGAATAACTCGAAATTTAACATTACAAAATTTTATAAATATATAGAAATATAATTTTTTATCTCACGCATAGTGTGGATCAAAATCTAGTAACTAATTATGTATTAGTCTTATAGAGTTATTTATTAATAAGTGATATTACATATCTGATTTTATATCACTTAGAATAGATATTTTTTTTTAAAAAAAAATTCAATTAAATGAATTGATATAAATTAACTATGATTTACAACATAAAAATCAGCAGAAATCATTTATTTACATAGATTAAGAATAGTAAAAAACAAATTATGAATTCACATTAATTAATAATTGATTATTTATTTAATTGCTTAACATCAATAAAAACTGATGTTAACCTTTCCAATTTTTTTTATAACTGACGTATTTAATTACAAATATCTTAGTTATACAATTTAAATTTAAATAGTTCACATAAATAAACGATACTAGATTTTTAAAGAATTGAAACAAATCACCTAAAAGTGTATGCTACATATTTTCTCCATTCAAAATTTTTGGGTGGTCAACCATAAAATATTTATTTCCAATTTCTTTTTAATATATATAAAATATTTTCATTCTTCAACTAAATAATTTTTGTTGTGCCCAATATCCCTCCTTTTTTTTAACTTATAAATATATATATATAAAGAGAGTTACAAAGTAATAAGAGAGATACACAGAAGAACTTACAAACAGAGGGATGTGAAGCAAACATAGGAGGACAATTAAAGAGGTTTAAAAAACATAAGCTCAATGGAGGACCAAGCTAATGTTGAATAAACTCAAACCATATTGCTAAGAAAGAACCACCCAATCTGAAAGAAGTGTCCAAGCCGAGAAGCTTGCTGCGCATCGTTGCCTTTATCCCTGCGATAATAACATGAGCATTTCTAATCGAGCCTCCATGAAGTCTTGAATTCCTCTCAGACCAAATCTCGTAGACCACCGCCTGGAGAAGTAAGGTACAGATATCATTTAACTTGGCATTATAAGTGGCATGGCGCACCCAATAGACCAAGTCCATAAAGTCTTGTGGAGGATTTAAACTTGTGGCTGTGAAGAAGGAGGACCAAATCTGATCTGAAAAGGAGCAGGAAAGGAATAAGTGAGAGTGTGACTCATTCTCCAATCCACAGAGGAGACACACAGCTGGAAATTGCAGACCCCAAGAGATAAGGCGATCCCGTGTCAGCAAACGATTTCTCATAATGACCCAAAGTAGAAAGGCATGTTTCGGGATGCGACAGGAGAACCAGACAGATTTAGTCCACCATAAAGAAGGACCCGAGGGACAAAGAGCTTCCCATGTGCTGATAGCTGAAAAGGTCGATGGAGAGGCAGAGGGAGAATGCTTCCAAAGGAATTGATCTGGTTTTCTTGTGTCCAAAGCTGGTAAGTGAGGTAAACAAGAACGCAACAACACACATAGAGGATGACGTCTGACAAGAGAACGCCAACCAACCACCCGTAGTGCCTCAGCAACAGTGGCAGCCCTAGGAATACCAGTAACACGCGTACCATTGGAGCCTGGTAGACTTAGCAGATCCCCCAATTCAGTCCAGTTATCGTTCCAAAAGGACGCCGACCTCCCATTTCCGATATGCACCACTATGAACGATCTTGCTAAGACCCTTTCTTTCAAAATGCATCGCCAAATCCAACTGCCCTCATTGTTACCATTTAGAATCCAAAAATTCCTACCTCTGATCAGATTTTTGCTCACCCAGGAGACCCACAAAGAACCAGATCTGGTAAAGAGAAGCCAAATTAATTTCAAGGTGAAGACTCTATTCCAAGGCCGTAAACGCTTTAAACATAACCCTCCACTCTCTTTAGAAGTGCAAACTGTCTCCCAAGAAACATTTGTTCCTGTGGTATTATCCGCAATACCTTTCCATAGAAAGGCCGATAGCATACTCTCAATGGCTCTAAGGCATTGTTTCAGCAATGGGAAGACCGATAACAAAAAATTCACAAGGCTGTAAAGGACCGACTGAATGAGTTGCAAACGGCCTGCAAAAGAGAGATTATTAACCAGCCAAGACGATAAACGCCCTCTGATTTTGTCCAATAAGGGCTGACAATCCGTAGCACACATCTTATGAGGCATCAAGGGTAAACCTAAATAGCGAACAGGTAGTGAACCCTGAGTGAGGCCATAGCGTTCAGTTAAGAGGAAGGCTTCGTGGGAATTGTTTCCATCGATAGATAGAAGGGTCTTAGCTGCATTCAAACGAAGACCAGATCTTGCATAAAACCTGTCCAAGATGAGGAAGATGGCTGCAAGAGAAGCTTCCTGCCCGTAAAAAAAGATTAAAATATCATCAACAAAACTTAAATGAGTGACCAAAGGATCCAGAGCTTTCAGATGGCAACCAAATTGACCCAAGGAAGCACACAAATCAAGTTCTCTTGAAAGAATATCCATAGTGAGAACGAATAAAGCAGAGGACATGTGATCCCTTTGACAAAGGCCCTTCTTTCCCTGGAAAAAGCCCGTTAACTCCCCATTAAATGAGACGGAGAAGGAAGGAGTAGAAACACAAACACGGATCCACTGAATGAAGATCGGAGGAAGATTCAAAGCCCGGAGGACATTGAAGAGAAAGTCTTAATTCAGATTGTCATATGCTTTCACAAGATCGACTTGCAAACAACCCCTCTTTCTGTCCCCTTCCTTGTGGAAGTCAACCACTAGTTCAGATGCTAGCAGAACGTTCTCGCAGAGAAGTCTACCACTTACGAAGCCAGCCTGATTATCTTTTACAGCATCATCAAGAAACCATTTTAGACGAGTTGCGAGGATGTGGGAGATGATTTTGTAAACCGTTTTATAACATGATATAGGTCGAAAATCAGATAACTTATCAACACCAGTACGTTTTGGGATCAGGGCTAGCACAGTGGAGTTGACTTGTCTAGGGAAGCGTAAGGTTCGAAAGAAATCAAGAACCCCGGTAATTAGATCATAGCCGACTATATCCCACAATGTGACGAAGAAATTCGTAGAAAAACCATCTGGCTCATGAGCTTTACCCTTGGGAAGAGAGAACAAAGCATCTTTGATATCGCTTAGTGATGTGTCTGGTTTTTAGGGGTTTTTAGTCTCAT
>OVAU01004097.1:0-10431 GCA_900406315.1 Biscutella laevigata subsp. laevigata | reverse complement strand
GAAAACCGAATGATAAAACCGTCTAAAATTACACACATCAGCAACACCTAACTAATGAGGTATTTTTCTCTCATTTATTTTGGTCACCAATAAATAGATGGTATTGTAACTTTGNTTATTTTGGTCACCAATAAATAGATGGTATTGTAACTTTGAAATCATATCAATCAAACATCAACAATCAAAGCTTTATCATTTCTCTCAAATCATTCCTAGAATCAAAGAAACATTTTATCCAAAAGTTTATTCCACCAAATACATATATATACACTTATATATATATATATATATATATATATTATAATAATAGTTTATAACATGTTGAATTCCTAACACATCTTTAAATTGACATAAGCTTTTGGTCTAGTAGTCCTTAATACTTCATGTCTGGTTGTCTTATGTGCTCGCAACAGTGGGCTTCGTGTGCTTTGTTTCGTCGCTTCATGCTCTGGTCCATAGCAGGCCTCTCTGCGTATCTATTTATCTCTAGCCCCATCTCTCAGATTTTTGCTCGCCGACATAGAAGCTTGTTCTCCTTTGACGGTGGGATGAGCTAATAGCAGTGAGGTGTCGAGTTGGGATTTTCAGTGGTTCGTGGTGGTGGTAATGATGGTGCTTCGAGCTTTCTCCTTTTAGGGGATAGTTCTCCCGTCAGTTGCTCTTGGTCTTTTGTGGTTTTGAAGTTGGTGTAGCGGATTGGTGTTAGGTTGGCTTCGTTAGTGTGTTTTTTGTTAGTTGGAGTGCTCTTGGGAGGGTATTTGTGTTAGTGTGGTATGGCCTTTGTCGGGTTTGGATCTTTGACCTGGCAACTTTATATTTTACCTCTTCGGATTCGAGGGTGTTAATAGGTTAATTTGCATTGTGGTTGGTTGTCTTTGGGAGTGGATGCTTCCGGTCGGGAATTAGGCGTTCCTTCGTCGCCTTTCAGCAGTAGAGCGGGATCTTCCCTTGTGGATGCTCGCCCCCGCTATCGGGGTTAAGCTGTTTTGGTCTTCAGAGATCTTTCGTGCCCGGGAAAGTAGGTTGTTCAAAAGTTAGTCTTCCGAGTTTCCGGGTGTTTGACTCGTTGTTGTTGGTTCGCAGTCCCCAATAAGCAACATTGTAGTATCTTCTCGGCCTCCGTATTCAAGCGTCTCGTGAGCTTCTTCTTCCTAGTTAGCCCCTAGATCCTCTCAACGACTATGGTTATGCTTTGTATCGTGTGTTTTTCGGTGTTTTATTCTCTTTGTAGTTTGCTTGCCCGCTTGTTTGGGCTTATCTTCCCAGTGCAAATCTGGTATCTATAACAGATTTTGTAGTCGGGCTTTCTTGCGAGGATTGTTATATTTGTCGCCTTGGTTTGTGGAGATTGTTGTATCCGCCGCCTTAGTATTCGTCGCCTTAGTATCAGTCCCCTTGTGATATTGCGGTTAACCTAGATGAAAAAAAAAGAACACTGCGCTAAGGTAAAAAAATATATATTTTTTTTTTGTCACCCAAAGAAAAAAACCTATAAATTGGTTTTTTTATTAAACTGATGATTGACTGGTCAAACTAAACCTTTGCATTAATTAAGAAAGTTTAAAAAAGCATTTTTCTCTCTAAAATCTCTCATATTCTCTCGCTGAAACAAAAGCTCAAATTCCTCTTTTACGACGTCCGGCGTTTTGCCGGCATCGATTCCTGTACATATGCTTCTTTAGTTATGTTCTCTTGTTTGTTTTAACTTCAATTTTGGTTGTATAGCGATACAATAAAAATCCTCGCCGTTGGAAACTCTCTTTATGGGGAGATATGTGCTCAAGTTCATTTCTTAGATTCGGCGAGAGTTCGTTTGTCTTTGAAGTTTGTGGTCAAAACACCCATCATCACCAAAGGTCTAAGCTGGATGAGGCCTTCGCGTTGTGCCATAACCATATTCCTCCTTCGGCAGAAGGTTACGGATGGTGAAAGGTGGCGACCGGCTCCGACGGGAAGTTTCCGTCTTTCGTACGTGGCACAAGCTTTGACGACATGGGTGACGCGTGGGATTGAGTTGGTAGGCCCTTTGAGTGCCACGTGGTTCATACTCCTCGTGTGCTGGATGTTGGTGGGCCAGAAGGCTTTGAGGGCTTTTTGTTTTTTGTTGTGTTTAGGAGTGTGTTGTGGGCCTTTAGGGCTTTTTTGGTTTCTAAGTTTCATAACTTTAGTTTTTAAAATAAAGTGAACTATTGTATTAGTTAATTGTAACCCTTTTGGTTACACGTCTTATACTATTATCTCGTTCCGATTTCGGTCGGATTTATGGGATATAGTGGGTGTTTTGTCTGGTTTGTGTAAAATCCGACTGTTTCCCCCGATTTCCGGGTTGTTTGTTTTAACCTCTTTCGAGAGATGTTGTCTTCTATCTTTGCGCAGTGTATTTCTGCCTGTGAGCAGTATCTCTCCGCCTTGTGGAACGTCTGTTACTTTTAATTAATATATAACTAGAATTGAGCCCGCACCAAGTGCGGATATTTATTTTGAAATTAATACAAACATATTGACAAAAATAATAATGTTAACATGATGTTTGAAATTAATGTGAATATATTAAATAAAACATAAATATTTAACATATTATATAATTGATATTAGTTTAATATGAAATGTTTTAGTTAGAATTTATAAACTTAATTTGCGGGGTTGATAAAAAAATTGATTAAAATATTGTTAACTTTAAAATATAAATTATATTAAATTAATTGATTATTTAATTAAATATTTTTATTTAATACATTAATTAGTTGGTTAGAGATATTTAATTTATATCATCTTAGGAAGTAGTCCACTATGACTTATTTGTTTGTTTTAAATAGATAAACTATGTTTTAATATAATAGATAGTTGAACAAAAAAAAGAAGGTTTTAAGAAAAAAAGAGAACCTCACTCTCTCCTTTCTCTCCTCCTTCTCTCTTCAAGCTTTTTTCAGACCGGAGTCTCTTTGCTTTGCTTTGTTTTCATGTGTTGTTGTTAGATTTGCTTTCTTCCAACGGTAATCCCTTTGTTCCATTTTAGATCTTCAAATCTCAATCTTTGCAGGTTGTTCTCTGTTGCTCTTTGGAGTGATCTTCTTCAACCCGTTGTCTCAGATCTAGCCGATTTTATCTTCGGCAAAGACGTTTCCAAAGTTCCTCGTCGTCTCATGTTAGTCTTCACCATCGAAGATTTCAATCTCCCGCTGTTATTTCAAGAGACGTTTGTTAGCGTTTCCTTTGGGTTGATATGCCTTTTGGACTCTAAGCTCTACCGAGCAACTTATCGAGGATCTCAAGGTGTTCTTCCGGTTCTCTATCGCTGCAAGGAGAGTTGCTAAAGTTGCATCCGGTTTTCTTTCTCAGATCTTGATTTTATTTTAGGTTGGATTTGGGGTTTGATTTGGGATTTTAGGGTTTAGTGTCGGGATGAAAGCCGTAAGTTTAGTTGTTTCATGTGTTGTTGTGTTTTATCTGCTTCCCTATGTTGGGCTAAGTTTCTGGGGAGATCACTTCCTCCGCCGGCTTTTGTAATGTTCTGTTGTATTCCTCCGTTGGTTTTTAATATAACCTAGATGACAAAAAAAAAAAATAAAAAAAAGAGAAAAGAAGATTTTAAAACTCACAAAATAAACCCTAAAACACTTCACTTCTCCTCAAGACAGCAGTCTCGGCGACTACGACAACATCATCTTCTTCTTTCTCCTCTTCCTTTTCCGTCGAGCTCTGTCGGGGGAATCGCAGGTAGCTCGTTAACGATTCTCTCTAATTCCATAGCTCTATTTTTTTGTTTCTTTGAAACAATTTCAAATTTCGGTTAGGCCGACATCGAACCGGTTTTCCGGTTTAAAGAACATTAATAAAACCCTCGCCTAAAACCCTAATTTCTTGTCACCATCGACATTCTTCTTCTCACTTTTTTTTTAATTTGCTTCTCGGTGCGGTTTCTTCCCTCAGTTCCTTAATTTGGTTAATTTGCGTTTTTCTAATTTTTGTTTTTCTGTTTCTCTCATTGAATTGATAGTGGTTCTGTTAAAGTTCGACACTTGCTTGATTTTTTCATCTTACATTGATGGTTTTGATTGCAGGTGATTTCCATAGCGTTGTATGAAGAAATGGGTACCAAAGGTACAATTTTTACATGAAGCAAAAATTGTTTGTTTTCATTGTTGGAATTTGGATTTGAGATTTGATAAACGGTTAATGTTGATGCAGATGATATAGCAATGGATAAAAAGAGCAACAAAAAGCGTGAAAGGAAGGTTAAATCTAAGAAAGCAGAACCTGAAGAGCATGAGAAACAACTTAAGAGGCTTCATGAAACAGTGAGTCAATCTTGCAACATTGTGATTTTAGTAATTAATATGGTGGAAGCTTGAGTTTTATTAACTTGCTTATGATTTCTGCAGCAAGCTAATGATACATCAATGGATAAAAAGAGCGACAAAAAGCGTGACAAGAAGGTTAAATCTAAGAAAGCAGAAGCTGAGGAGCATGAGGAACAACTTAAGAGGCTTCAAGAAACAGTAAGTTAATCTTGTAACATGTCGAGATTGTGATTTTTGTGATTCATATGGTGGAAACTTGAGTTTTACTTATGATTGTTGCAGCAAGCTGATTTTTATCAGTATATGAAAGAGCATGATGAAGGGCTTCTTAAGTTCGATGCTACCGAATTTGAGGTGAGTTTCTAGTTTGTATTTGTATATTTTGCACCTCGACACCAATTTTGTCTTATCTTCTTTTATTTTTTGTAGGATGATGCTGATGTTGAAGCTGATGATGTTGACTTGGAAGACAGTGAAAAACAAGGTGTAGATGATGATACCACAGAGGTTGAACCTGCAAAGAAAGGAACCGAGCAGAAAACAATTACAGCAGCTATGGTTGATTCTTGGTGTACATCAATCCGAGAAGACGGGAAGCTTGGTCCAGTGCGATCTATCTTGAGAGCTTATAGAACTGCCTGTCACTATGGTGATGATACAGGGGACGATCAAACAGCAAAGTTTAGCGTTATGTCAAGTGCTGTGTTTAATAAGATAATGATATATGTTCTGAGTGAAATGGATGGGATATTTCGTAAGTTGTTAAGGTTTAATGCAACTGGAGGAATGAAAGAGGATATATTGGAGCTGACAAACACAAGGCCTTGGAAGAACTATAATCATTTGGTCAAATCATATCTCGGGAATTCTCTTCATGTTCTGAATCAGATGACTGACACAGGGATGATATCTTTTACTCTGCGCCGCCTGAAACACTCAGCGATCTTTCTCTCTGCTTTTCCGAGCCTCCTAAGGAAATATATTAAGGTGTGTTTGGAGCAAAATATGATTTTGTTCATATTTTCTTTTGCTTACTGCTCTTTTTTTCATTTAGGTTGCGCTTCATTTCTGGGGAACTGGTAGTGGCTCACTCCCTGTTGTCTCGCTGTTGTTCCTGAGAGATTTGTGCGTACGCCTCGGATCAGACTGTGTGAATGACTGCTTTAAGGGAATGTACAAAGCCTATGTGTTGAATTGCCAATTTGTGAATGCTGTTAAACTGCAGCATATTTCATTTCTTGGTAATTGCTTCATTGAGCTTCTTGGCACGGATATCTCTGCTTCATATCAGCATGCATTTGTCTTCATTAGGCAATTGGCAATGATTCTGCGTGAAGCGTTTAACACAAAAACAAAAGTAACTTCTCAATAATCTTCAGAAGTTGAGTTAATTCTCTCTAAAGTTTCCTCAATCCTTATATACATTTGGTTTTTGGTTGTACAGGAAGCATTTCGAAAAGTGTATCAATGGAAGTTCATCCATTACCTTGAGCTTTGGACAGGAGCCGTTTGTGCTTACAGTTCACAATCTGAACTCAGACCAGTTGCTTATCCACTAGTCCAAATAATATCTGGTGTTGCACGACTTGTTCCAACTGCTCGCTATATTCCACTTAGACTAAGATGTGTTAGTATGCTAAACCGGATCGCTGCTTCTACTGGTACCTTTGTACCCGTCTCAATGCTTCTTATGGACATGTTAGACATGAAAGAGCTCAACAGACCTCCTACTGGAGGTGTTGGCAAAGGTGTAGATTTACGTACGCTAATCAAGGTAAAAACTTACTTTGTTGGGATCTTAAAGAAGAGACTAGGAAGAAATTAATCATTTTGGTTATTGAAATTTGGTTTCTAGGTTAGTAAACAGGCAGTGAAGACAAGAGCCTTCCAGGAGGCATGCGTTTATTCGGTAGTGGAGGAGCTTGTGGAGCATTTGTCTCAGTGGAGTTATTCCGTCGCTTTCTTTGAACTATCATATATTCCGACCTTAAGGCTACGTAGCTTTTACAAATCCACTAAAGCTGAGAGGTTTAGGAAAGAAATGAAGCAACTCATTAGCCAGGTATATTCATGGTTAAAAAGAGACATCAGACATGAGCTTATTACTTAGTGTGTCTTGTACGTGCACGAAAGCACTGAATCCTTTGATTTGTTATTGTCTTCAGATTGAAGCTAACTCAGAGTTTGTCAACAAAAAGAGATCGTCTATTAGTTTTCTACCCAATGAGCCTGCTGCTGCAACATTCCTTGAGGTTTAGTAACTCGTTTCTCCTAATCCACATGAAGTTAATTTAGTATACTTCATATAGATGTAGGCTTATTAGATGGACTTGTTGTGAATGTTTTTTTGGGGGTTCTTTTTTATGCTCAGGATGATAAGAAGGCAGGGAAAAGTCCTATATCGCAATACGCAGAGATTATCCGCCAAAGAGCCAAGCAAAGGAATGAATCACTGGTGGAATCAGAGTGCGTTACAACATTCCTTCTGATATCTCATTCACTTGGCTATGTTTCACTTGTTGTGAATGCTGATAAATAAAGTATGTGTGGTTTTTATACAGTGTTATTGTGGGAAAGAGCTCTGCAGTCTTTGGGAAAAACGCACCAAGTAGCGATGAGGAAGAAGATGAAGCAGATAGGAACGAAAAGGGTGCTGCAGCTTTCAATTCCTCTTGGTTACCTGGAAGTGACTCCAAGTATGTCTCTTTCTTCCTCTTTAAACTCACACATACACACCCACATACCAGGGTTTCATATGGTAACCACATATCAGACTATCAGAGTTTTAGTTTGGTAGATATTGGTCGTGTCTATGGTTTTGAGGTTCGGAATCTAGCTATCATCTGAACCAGGTTGTTTCGTATAATGTTGATACTTTTATCTGAAAGTTGTATTATAACTTGATAAGGAATTGTGTAAATGACAGAGAAAAAGAGGCAGAAGAAGAGAAGACGAAAAAGAAGAAGAGGAAGAGGAAGAGTACAACAGAGAAGAAGAGGAATGAAGACGGAGGTGCAGGAGATGATGACATTGTGGAGGATTTTGTGTTTAGTTCTGATGAAGAGGATGATCTGTTTGATTTAGGAGGAGAAGACAAAGATGACGATGATGATGATGCAGTAACAGAGGAAATTACAGAACCTGAGACTAAGACATCTAATCAGAAGTCTAAGAAGATTAAGGGTACTTATAAGACTTGGCATAAGAATTACAAGAAGACTAAGAAGAAGAAGCCACGAGTAGCTTAAGAGTCTAAAGCTATGCAATTTTTACCTTTTCGAATGTCTAAACAAAATTTTGGAGAAAAAGAGAGCTTAAAATCTCTAAATTTATTTGATTGAACTTGAACTTTTCATCGTTACCAGTTTTTCGATGTAGCAAGTGAAAAACATTTTAACATGCATGTAGTATATAAGAAAGGCTTCGATGGTAGTGAAATCTATGCAAACCGGGGAGGTCCAGATTCGACTGGAGCAGACCGGACCAGTTTGTTGATTAACGCTGCAGACCAGCTTTGATGTATGCTGCGTAAAGATCCCTGCGTTTTCGAAAAAAACATACAATGAGAGTTAAACGTGTAGATACTTCTGGGTGTTTTGGAGAGAAAGGACACATACATGGAGTCTTTGATTGCGTCTATGGCAGCTTGAGCTGGAAGGAAAGTTTCCACTTCGACTTTCTTGTTCTCGTTCTTCTTGTCTACAAGTTTTGTATTAAGGTAAAAGCAAAAACGAAAGAAAGCCAAAGAAGCTTAATAAGTTAAATGCAATATGTGATGATGATATTTGTGGATACAGTCCTCAAAGAAGCGGCGGATTTCAGCTAGACGGTGAGGAGGAAGCTCTTTGATGTCTCTGTAGTGACGGAACTCTGGATCATCAGCACATACTGCAATTATCTTGTCGTCTTTTTCACCCTACAAGTTACAAAGGGTGATTCATGGATTCTTATTGATGTACCACATGATAATTAAGGGTTGTTTTTACCTGATCAATCATGGGCATTAGACCAATAGCACGTGCACGGAGGAATGATCCGGTTAGCACTGGCTCCTGTACAATAGTAATCAATCGTCTCAAGTTGGTTATAATCAACAAGTTTGTATAAACATGAAAGGCTAAGAAGAGGCGAGAGAAAGCACCTGCATCAATACAAGGACATCCAATGGATCACTGTCTTCACAGATTGTGCGAGGAATGAAACCATAGTTGTGTGGGTACACAATGGATGAGTAGAGAACACGATCAACCTTGAGAGTAAATACATTCAATGATCATAAACATTTTTGTTCTTTAGTTTGAAATGCATCATATGTGACTTGTGATACATCTAGCGAAGAAGAATTCGGGATATAAGCGATGCTTATACCCTTAGAATTAAACAAGAATATAAGATGTAAAGACAGCCAGAGAATACACTACCTTGATAAGGCCACTGCTCTTGTCTAGCTCGTACTTCACCTTCCCACCTTTGCTAATTTCAACAACCTGGCAAAGAATTGAGCTCGTTTAACAATCACCAGCTAATCTTCTGCAATGCAAAAGGAGATAAAGCTTACACAGTTGAAAACAGCAGGAGCTTCTGGACCTGAAAGATTTTCAACAAACAAAACACTCATTACAAATTGCTTTGTCTCACATGACTATTGACAGAAACAAGCACAAGGATGCATGCCAGTGATGTGAATCAATAAGAAGGAAATTTCATCTATCTAAAGATTAGCGTACCAATCTCCAAGTCATGCCAAGGATGAGCAGCAGCTGATCTGTTTGTGAAGGCTGCAAAATTTCTCTCGTTAAGGGTAACATTAGGGTTCCTGAGAGAGAGAGTATAGCTCTTGTGGCATCCTCCATCGTTGTTATCAGCCATATCGAATTTCCTACAATAACAAAATCGTAAGCGCAAGGAGAGTCATTCAAGCACAGTAAACTCAAAACAAACCATATAGAGGAAAAGAAAATAACAAATTCTTCTACGTTCCAGTACCATCCAATCTTCTAAACCATCAAAACTTGTAGAAAGTTGATAATGTTTTTCTTCAAAGAGCAAATCTTAGTTCCAATTCGAAATTCGAGCAAATCTACAATTATTCACTATTCTAATGCAACTCCATAACATCTTACGAAATGTATTGAAGAACGTAGATGCATCCTCGATTTCATGTAATGACAAATCAGAACACTCAAAATGACCTCCTATTTTAGCTTATACTAGCTATCAACCAGAAAAACTAAACAGAACAAATCTGATTATCATTAATCCAACATAACAAGAGCAGAGATTGTCGCTTCTTAGTATATCAACGAATCGATCAACTGCGAAGAACAGTCCAACTTCTCGGCGCTCAAAACGAAGACAAAAAATGCAAAGTAACAAAAAACGCTCAGATTCAACAAGCATGAAGGAAACCAAGTAAGAACATTAACAAAAATCACTAATCGATACGGATTTCGAAAGAAGCATGCGGAAAAGATGATCTTACAGATGCAATTGCAAGCTTCAATCGCTCAAACCAACGAAGAGATTCCGTAACGTTATATATTCTTCGTTCTTCTCCTCTTTTTGGTGTAAGAAGAAAACAACAGTTACAGTAGAGAGTATCTTTTATGGGACGTTGGAGGAAGGAGACGATGACGTCACCTTTCTATTGGTTGTTGTTCTTCGTCAATTTTACGACGAATCGTGGACGTTGGATTTAAAAGGGAAAAGGATCCGACGATTCTACTTATTTCAGAATTTGTTTTGCTTCTCAATAAATAAGCTTTTTTGTGTGTTATACCTTTTAATCGAAGGAAAGAGGAAAAGGGACGCATTGATGTACCCAAAAAGCATCCCACTAGCAAATCTACACATGACGCGTGTCCTTGAAATTAGGTTCCTTTATTTTCCAGTCCATTAATTTCTTTATTCCTTTTTTTGCAACCAATTATTTATTTTCTTGAGATAAGGAAATTAATAAAGAGAATCCAAGTCACTGATGAGATCTTTGAGTACAAAGTAGGAAAGACAGACCAAAATAATTAGTTAAATATTTTTTTTTTCACGGTAGAAACTTTAGATTAATAAACGTTAATACAAACATCCTAAACGAGGGAACTAAGACATAAAGCTCGACGGTTAACAAACAACC
>OVAU01004096.1:0-10432 GCA_900406315.1 Biscutella laevigata subsp. laevigata | reverse complement strand
AAATTCCAGTCATTGTCGTGAATGATATTACATTAAAAAAAAGTTTTACTTCACGATGGCACAAACAAATCTCATAGACCGAAGCAGACATATTCTCGGCATAAGGCTCCTCCCAACCATAATCCTTCACTAAAAACATCTATGTTCGGCCACCGCAGTTGCAAATCTCACGAACGTAGTTTCTTTGGAGTTGTCCCATCATTGGTTGGCTGACCCAAGAGACGTAATCTTTGATATTCTTGCGAATTGTTTTGGTATTCTTCATCGTATGTGATATGATAGGTTTTATAAAAGGAGACAATATTTTGAAGCCATGTTGCTTTGTCTTGCCACCGAGACATATAAGGATCAACACGTACGCATATTGTGCTTGTTGGTGTCCTTTGTTTGCAGCTTTAGCTATTTGTTTTAGTCCTCTATCTTGTTTTCGTTGACTGCCATTACAGTGTAAGTAGTTGACGAGTCATTTACGGTGCAGCGCTTCCGTGTTTCCAATTGGGTAATTGGATTTTGTCCAGACCAGACCGAAATCAAAATAACCATATGAATTGAACCCAAACGAGTTTAAGCAAAATTAATTACAAAACCGAAACTGAACTATCCGGGTCGGATCTCTGGTTACGGCTCGGGTTAAGGAAAAAGGCTCAGGCCTAATCATGAAGCTAATGGTTATTACTGTTTCCGGTATAGTTATATTGAATTAATTCAACAGAGTTGAATTGACAAAAGTGGGGACCACAATTTGATTCTCTTGCGGCTGAATCTGATTTATGTTGTGGTTGAGTTTGATTTATATTGTGGTTGTGTTATATATTATGATGTGGTTGAGTTATTGTCTATAGCAGTTGAGTTATATATTAGTGACATGACTGAGTTATTTTCTATATCGGTTATATATTATGATGTGTCTTATGAAACAAACAAAATCAAACAAACATTTAACGATATAACTTAGTGTTTCGCTAACAACAAAACAAACATTTAAAAATTCAAATTCGTTAAACAAGAGAAGAACAAAACAAACATAAAACAAGACATATGTGCTCATCCTCGGCCTCCAACAACGCCCAGTCATCCCCCAACTATACAGAGTGTTTAAATACTCCAACGTCTGGGTGACGGCGTCTCCACATTCGCATGGGCCATGAACGTATCCGAAAAAGAGCTCCCATGCAATCAATCCAATTCTCCAAATCACGTGATGCCTCAACGTCGTCCTCATGGCCCCCACCTCAGTAATCGTCTATGACAACCTCGGTTGCATTAGCCCCGCCAAATACCCATAACCTTCTGCACTTCGTGTCGTAATTGCACAAACAAGAACAATCCCAACAACATACTGTGCACAACGAGAACCTCTATTAGCAGCACGGGTTAACTGATCCACCCCTTTAATTCGTTTTTCTATCCTTCTTCTTTCGTCAAAGCAATCCCCCCCACTCCCTTGGGGTACAGCGCATCGGNTAGGGTACATCACATCGGCATTATACATCTTTCTAAGTTTCTTCATAAAAGTTTTGTATCCTTTATGATCTACAAAGACAGGATACAACGGAAGATTCTTCAGAGAACATTCGCCTAGAACTCTCCGAGTTTTGTACTGCTCTTTAAACGCCTTGTTAACCATATCCAGCCTTAGTGCATCAAGTCCACATGCTCTGGCGACACGAAGAGTGATGTCACCGAGAAGGTGCTCGGGTAAATCCATGATGTTTGTTGCCATCTTTGTGTCTTTGTTTTTACTCGAGAAGATTTGAGGCATGAGTTCATCGCGGGAATGAATGGGGAGTATTTAATACCTGTAAAACGGTGCAAAGGATAATCAATCGTCGTCATATGGGATGTAACTCAAAGGTCCTCTCCTTTCGTAAATTGAAAAAACGTGGGAATTAAATACTCATAATAATATAGTTTAAAATATTTAATATTAACGATACGGCTGAATTCTTGAACTTTGCGATATGGCTGATTTCGTTTTCCCATCCCATAGAAAATTATGTTTTGCGGCTGACTTGACTGAATAATAAGATATTAAATAAAAAGATTCTTCATTTATTTTTAATCGATTAAACCAAATGTAATAACCAGAATCGATTCTTGTTCATCTTGAACTTTGCGATGCGGTTGATTTATTTTTCCTAGCCTAGTTAATTATGTGTTGCGGCTGACTGTACTGAATAATAAGATATTAAATAAATTCTTCATTTATTTTTAGTCAATAAAACCAAATGCCATAATTAAAATCGATTCTCGTTCAACTTCAGCGAACCGAAATCGATTCTGGTTCAGTTTTAATGAAACAATTGATATTTAAACGATGCAACCGAAATCGATTCCCAACCTTTTTAATTTTATTTCGCAGCTGACTTGAAGGAACAAAACACATAATAAGGCAGATTTACGACTGTGTTATGATATATCAGCCGTTTAAAACTGGATTAAGGCGAACAAAGTACATGTTAAAAAAAGTATTGGTTTCACGGGCCCAAAAACATTTTTGACACATCAGAACATTACGGGGGTCATATTGTCCAACTGCGTTTGCCCTCCGTTCAAACAGATCTTCCATATAATTCCCGTTGTGGACTTCGTCACAGCTGCGATCAGAAACATAGTCCAGTACAATATCCTTGGACTTATCTGGACCTCCCTGTAAAAGGTCTAGATCAAACACAAGACTGTTCCTCACATTCGTCATCTCAACGACGAATTCCAGCAACGATGGTTTCATAAGCGTAGCAAACATGTTGAAACCTCCGTCTCTTCTTTCGTCGACCCAACAAACAAGAATAGGGTCGTAGAGATATTGCGCTTTGTTTTGACCTCTCTCTGCAACGGATTCTAATTGTGCCAAAGCCTTCATCTGCTCTCTCCCTTCTTCGGTTGTCGACGTAGGAAGTGATTCCTTCCCGGTACAATGATTCGGGATTGCCTGCTACACAAAATCGTGTCATGGCTACGACTAAACTCTTTATCTCTTCACTGTCTCCTATGGATGGTTCAAATTCCAGGGGACCGAAAGATTACATTCCCTTCGAACGCCTTAAGTGTTCCAGTGCTTTCTAAAAGCTCGGGATATTTTTTTGTGTTACGTTGAGTTATGGTATAGTTATGGCTGCCTTCTGTTTTTATTAATGCTAAGTTACTCGTCACGACAGATATATGATAATTGTTTTTTTTGTTCTTTTTGTGGCTGAAGTTCTGATTTTATTTCATATGAACTCTAAATGATAAAAGAACAATAGAAATGATATTTCATTAAGGAAAGTCGACGGACTACAGAGGCTCAAAGGCCGATCTACCGATCTACAAAAGGCACAAACGCCAAAACATTAGATCTACAAAAGGCACAAACGCCAATACACGAGAAAATAAAGAGGAGATAATTGGTGTTGCTCGAAGTCCCGAGGAGGAGGAAACCATGTCATGAAGTTATGAAGTTTGAAGTTAAGACGCCTCCTCGACGAAGATCCCCGACCCAATGGTCACTATATGTATTGCATCCACGTCATACAATGACAAGTGATCGTTGCTCAGTATGGATAGAATGACAAGACGGCAGGCTTGAGAAAGCCGACCAGGATCAGAATGGCGGAGATGTCGTTATCAGACTCCATGAGAAAGCCCTTCCGAAAATTTGGGCGAGAAGGCCAGAGAAAAGTCAATAAAAAGAGTCTAGATATGAAAAAGTTCCGGAATTAATGAGTTCGTATGAAACACATCTCTTTTTAAAGACGAAGAGGAAGAGAGAAGACAAAGAGGAAAATAAAAAATAAATTAAATAATGTAATAATATTATCCGTTGAAGTGCCTATAATTCACGCCACAAGACGATGATCCTAGTACTTAAGGATTAGCTAATAGATTATAGCAAAGAAAAGCACAAGTTACGAATAGGGAATCTGAACACACACATCGTAATATAAATATCTTAAAAATTCCCAACTCAGACGAAAGGTAAATAAAACAATCTAACTCCTAGATCAGTAACGGCTGATTCACGGGTAAGAATTAAGTCTAATACGGCTATTTACCATCTTATACGGGTGAAAACCCTGACTTTTGGGACGGTAACAATCTCAGCCTACGACTGAGTTCTGCTTAAACGGTTGAGTTCTCCTTAAACGGCTGAGTTTTGTTTCAATGTGGCTGGCTTAAAATGGTTGACTTAATACTTGATTTAATGGTTGGGTAATACAACCATTAGCATAAATATCATAATATGGCTGATTTACGGATATGATTTACTGATTATGGATATCGATATTTTCGTGAACGTCTGGCTTCTGGTTATATTACGGTCGCTTTACGTCTCTATTTAGGCTGAGTTACTCTTTATGGCTGATTTATGGAAAACTCAAGGCTGAGTTGTGTTTTTATTACAAATGGATTCCGTTTGATTATGGCCAAGTTACTCTA
This sequence comes from Biscutella laevigata subsp. laevigata, assembly GCA_900406315.1. Lineage (NCBI taxonomy): Eukaryota > Viridiplantae > Streptophyta > Magnoliopsida > Brassicales > Brassicaceae > Biscutella > Biscutella laevigata. The sequence goes on along the minus strand of OVAU01004096.1, from coordinate 6,013 downwards.
GATCGATTCCTCTTAATGTCCCATGGAATTAAGGTTTTTTGGGTATTGAAACAAAGAAATAGAAAAGAATTTTCATTAATACGGGTCGATAGAGTACAGAGGTTCGAAGGCCGATCGAACATTCTACAAAAGTCATAAACGCCAAAAGAAAACAGGAACATAAATAGAGGAAGATTCCAGAAGCACAAAAAGCAGATGATTTGGTTATGCAAAAATAAATAGGGATGTATTGAAGAACTCTGCAGCCAACGAAGGTTCCCAGAGAATTCGCAAAGCATATTCACCAAAGCAAATGTAGATTCACATTTGGCATGAGACGAGATCGATTCAAGAACATTCTCTATTCCCAATAGAGTCTACACTTGGGAATAGAGAGTGTTCTTGATTCAGTCTCGTCTCATGCCCAAATGAGAGTCTACACTTGCAGAGGACTAGCGTCGGTTCCAGAGTCACCACGACCACCAGTAACTGTCACAGGGCGGCGAGAGAACTATTTGGAAGGATCTCAGCCAAAGTGATCGTCGATCAGTAAAGATAAAATGACAAGATGATGGTCCTCGATGAGTATGTTGGAGATGTCAATATCAGACTCTATCAGAACGCCCTTATGAGCAAAGTGCGATAAGGCCAGAGAAATTACAAGAGAAATGGTATATGGAAGAAACGCTCCAGAATTTATATTTCGTTGCGCTCTACCGTGATGAAATGCATCTACCTTTATATTGAAACAAAGAGGAAGAGACAAATAACTTAAAGTGTGGAACAATATTATCCGTTGGATTGATTATAATCAACGACACAAGATCAGATTTAAGACAGAGTTTATGGGGCTTAAACGGCACACGACTCTTAATTACTGTTTTTTTTGTCAACAGACTCTTAATTATTTCTTCGTAGTACACTGTATATGATTTACTTTACCTCGGTAATGTGATAAGTCAGCATTTGCCTTAAAATAAGACATATAGTTGCGTACTAAGAAAGCATAGGACATCCTAGATGCGTATTTAATATTTTAATATATTAATACAACTACTAATTTTAGAGGGAAAGTGTTTTTTGGCGGGATAACAATAATTGGGTAAAAATACTATAGTACTTTCGTGGGAAAACAGTGATGGAGTATTCTTTAGTGTTTAGGTTTAGTCCGGTACAAATGAGTTCTGACTTAATAATGAACAACATGTTGTTGACTTACTTGTCTTCTACGGATGACTTATGATTTAACTATGTCCAACTGAATATAAACGGCTCATTTACTTTTAAATTTATTGAATGTAATTTATCTTATAATGTTAATATGTTAATATTATGATTTAATTATGGCTAAGTTAACCATAGACTGCTGATTTACGGTGTATCGTAATGGCTGATTTACAGAGTTAAATATTACTAAATGGCTGGCTTATATCAAAACTATCTCATCCTTTGAGTAAGTAACGGTGTGTTGCTAGACGGCTGATTTATGGGTTGGCAACTCTTTTATACGATTGATTATGGTTTAACTATGTCCCATATCTCAGCTGTCTAAAACGAACATAAAAACAAGAACACTTATCCGTTCAAGATGAAATTCAAAAATACAGCGTTCCATGTTTACTCGATTCTAGTGCCGACCCGTTCTCTTATATCAGTAACGTAAATAGACATCGTTTCTCTTGTGATATGACATCATAGCTTAGGACATCATAGCTACGTGATAGAACATCTCAACATCTAATGCGTTGAGTTAAATATTTACGGTACAATGTTAATGTGTTAAATATTATTTAGAGTAAAGAGCTTAGTGTTTAGGTTTACTGTGGTCTCATTTATTTACGGTACAATGTTAATGTGTTAAATATTATTTAGAGTAAAGAGCGTAGTATTTAGGTTTACTGTGGTCTCATTTATGATTTAAATATTTCTACTTTAACGACTGAGTTATAGATTATACTGGTTGACTTAAAACTTAACTGCCGCTGATTTACGGGGTATTTTATTGGTGTTTTTACCGGCTGACTTGTTTTTTACTGGCTTTCAAAGTTAACTCTAGACGGCCGAGTTATCTTGCTTTTTTGCTTAGTTCAGATATAACTCTGGCTGAACCCGTTTAATTCCGGCTAAGTTATGAATTTACAGATTGAGAGAAACGACAGCGTTTCATGTTTGATTTATGGATTATAATTCGTCTTACAAGGCCAATTTAAGTTGACACTACTGCTGATTTGGTCTGATTTACTCTAGTATATTACCGCGTTCCATGTTTACTCAATTTTAGTGCAGACCTGTTCTCTTACATCGGTAACGTAAAAAGACATCATTTCCCTCGTGCTTTGACACCATAGCTGCCTAATAGGACAACATAGCCCTGCGTGATAAGTCATCTCAACTTGTAATATTATACATTATTTAGGGGATGTATAAGGTCGATGTGTTAATATTTTAATATTAGTGTTGATATTGTTCAGGGTATAATGTCAATGTGTTAATATTTCGAGAAAAAGGATTTTGTGTTCTTAACTCCGGTTGACCTTGTTTTACTTACGGCTAGCGTATATAATTGCAATATGGCTAAGTTATGGTTCGATTTTGTTTTACTAGCTGTGTACTAAGAGATCATATGACATTGTTAACGGCTAAGTTACTCTTCTCTTCACTGCCGATTTGCAGCTTATAATTGTTTCTTTAATTGTGAACATAAAAACGGCTGAGTTGTAGTTTTTGTTTCTAAACCATTACACTGCTTTCATTACGGTACCTATAATAAATACAGAAAACAAGAACAATAATATCGTCTTCTTAATCAGAAGCCATTCCATTTCTTCAATCTTGCTTTCAAAGTGATTAACGAGGTTCATCTCAATTTCTTCAATTCGTTGCTCCTCCAAGCACTTTTTAACCTCTGTCATTTCCAAACACTTAGCCAATTTATTGTTTATCTTTTCCAATTCGTCATGACCTGCATCATCCACCCATTTGAATACGTGCTTATCATTCACCAACTGCCAAATTCAAACAGACTATAAGAAATGATGATACGAACGACCAATTACGTACTCAACGAATTAACATAGCCAATCATACCCTCAGATCAGCTGCATAGAAGCATTGATAGAACCTCCGATGCGGATTCAGTCCCGTTCTCGAGGTCAACACAACTATTTCTTTGCCACACCAACAATGTGTTGGTACTCCGTACACTCTCGATGTCTGCTAGCTATATCTTGGCGTTGGACACTCCGACGAAATCTTGGAATTGTCTATCATCTATGGCAAACTTCGCGAACTCTCGTATCTGTCGGACATGTCTGCTACCTCGGGAAAGACTCGATTTTGGGAGAAAATGTTGTTGGGGGGCAAAATGTTATTTATTTATTGTACATCGTACTTGAACGATATGATATTATTTATTGAGTGTATAAACCCAATATTAATTGAATAATAATAGGACTGAGTTCTAGTTTGACGTGTTTGTCTTAGTACACAATCTAATTTATCTAAACTGCTGACTCGTGTTTTTAAAAGACTGGTTTACATAGAATATCTTCTTCAACGGCTGACTTATGGTTTGATTCCTGCGTACTAAGATATCATAGATGCATACTTAGTATTTTACCGACTGACTTCTGGTTGGATTATGGCGGACTATGTTTTACTATGGCTTGATAAATATTGACTTAGTTACTCTTCACGGCAGATTTACTTTTAAAATTTGGGAGAATTACTCTTTACTGCTGATTTATTAATTCGAATTCGTTTATAACGGTGAGCTATGTTTAGGGTGGATGATTTATATTTGGTTAGGCTGAGTTACTCTTCAGTGTCTGATGGCGTGTTTGATGTTTGGCTGAGTTATATGGCTAGGATAAGCAGAAGATCAGATTAAAGACTCTAGTTTGGGGTTCGACATAGTTATATACAGATACAACACGGCTGGCTTAAGTAAAAGACATAATGAGTTACAAGTTGACCAAACGACTGGCTTAAGTAAAAGTCGTTGATATGTCATTTAGTCATATACTCCCTAATCGAATATCTCTGCTGCCTACTTTTCCGTAGAGTTTGAACTTTTGCATCATCAATCCCATGCAAACGTATTCCGAGCACCAGACATTTGAGAAACTTCAACGAATACACCCCACAATCACCAGTTTGTTATTTTTGTCGAATGTGTTGTTGTTATTTGCACCTCCTCCGGTACGCATACCGTGTGAAGATTTTGGATCGTCGTCTTACTCTTGGGACACACTCGTTCATCATCGCTGGGATCATATCCAATAGCGGTCTAAATGCACTTCGACATCTCTCCTCACTCTCTGGGGTTACTTCTCCGATGATTGAATCGTAGACATCAATCTTCTGCTTCAATAGATCAACATGATACGTCACCCAATGTACGGCTCCAACATTAATTACTCCGTACAAGTGATCGACATCTCTCACCCACATCAAGTTCGTCGGGTTTCCTTCTGGAAACCTGCCGGTTACCATATTTTGATATTATCGTTGAATTTAAAGGCTGGCGGTTTGATTTTGAACTAGGGGTATTCCAGGTGCCAAGACCGTTGGACCCAATTATCAACAAACGCAATGCACTTAGACCAGAATGGGCAGAGGTTTTGCATGGACCTTCAGACGAGGAGTCTAGTATACGCAGCCATATGCTGTTAAAAGAAGAAGAAAATATATCAGTTGGCTTCATGAAATAACGCAGCCATTAACTAATTAACTCAGACGTAAAGTATACTTACAGTATCCCTCAGCCATCCAAATTTTCCGTCTAGCCAATTCTTTCTTTTAACGACGAGGACGTTGAAGAACGCACTATAATCACCATCTCCAGATTTTGTTGTTGCTAGTGGTCGACCCCTGGACGGAGCTCTACACCGGAAGATCGGAAGAATGTCAGGGATCTTCTCAAACTTTTTCAGGACATTCTAAAGCGTTTTGATAGAGCGTAGTTTTTCGTAGTTTGTTTTTCCATTACTCGACTCTTTCTATGTGTAACTCAGCGAATCATAAACGATGTCTTTATATAACTCAGTTATGTTGTTAAGGTGACTCAGTTGTAACGACTATTATAAAACAACCGTGTCAGATAAATTAGTATACATAAATCAGCCTTTAAAAGTAAGTCAGTCGTATCATTGGTAGAGTACGTCTAATCGTTAATATCGAGAAAACCCATTAAATAATAAAGGGATAGGGAATTTAAAATTATTAACGCGGCTATGTAATAAGACGTAGCCATTTTGTCTTATTACGCAAGTATTATGTAATATTACAAGGGAGGCAGATGATGCCTTGTTACGTTATCGAGGTTAGAGTATAAATGAAAACAAATATCGAGAATAATTTTTCCGCCAAATTTCTAACGGATAATATTATTTAAGGGGATTTCTATCTCTTCGTTTCAATACACGGTCGTTATTAAAACACGACTCAGCCGTACTGGAAAGATTTTATTCAATAATCGGTCAGAAAGGGTCGGCACTAACATCGAGATTACATGGAACGCGGTGGTTTCAAATTTCATTAACGGCTAAGTTATATAGTTTTTATTTACATCGTAGCTGAGTTATCTAGATTCGACCTAGTTTTTAAATACCGGTACTGTCCAAAGAAATTTTAGATGTCCTATTATGTGGATACAGTCTTGATAAAAGCCTAAGATTAAAACCCAACTCAGCTGTATCAGACAACAAATAGGATCAAACTGATAAATTCCTTCAACCTAATCACATACCATAATTAAATAGGCGGGGAAACATAACTTCTTCATATCACAAAGTTCAAGAAGTCAGTTGTATCGTTACGTTATGTTGCTCTAAATTGGTGAGAGTTTGGCTAATGGGTCGTGCCATTGTTGAAAAAAAGAGGATACAACTTATTTCCCGCCTTTTTTGAGTTCATCATTTGCACCGTTTTACAGCTATTAAATGACAATTCAATTTACGAGAGGGAACGACCTTGGAGTTTGCATTATTACAACGCTGATGTGATGTGGACGGATCTCTCCGTCCAAAATGAT
>OVAU01004095.1:0-10433 GCA_900406315.1 Biscutella laevigata subsp. laevigata | reverse complement strand
GTAAATTCTTATATATATTTACGTCTTTTCTTTAACAAATTGAATGAAAACTAAGCTTAGAGATTAATCAAACAAGAGACTTACTAAAGTACCGCCAAGTTTGTCAAGCATCCAATGCTTAGGTGCATTAAGCCTCTTAAGATGCTTCTTCAAACCTCTCGCGCCTGCAGAAGAAGAATAAAATATATAAATCAAAACACAGTATCATTCATAATTGAATCCTTTTTAGATTGAGATTTCCAAAGCATTGGCCAACGACAAAAAAAAGTTAGAAACTCGTGAAGCTGAAGAGGATGACATATACTTCCATATCTCAATACTTAAAATTCATAGTCCAATTTTTTTCGGAAATCAGCAACACAAATCAATTTATCGAAGTCTCACTCGTTTTGTCGAATTGGGAAATCGGGAAAAGAAGATGAAACTTTTTTATTTGCTTTCGAGTTTTGGTTTAGTTAGGAGGTTTAGTTTGATTCAAAGTTCAATTAGATGGTTCAGAGGTATAAATAAAAAACGAAAATTAACAATTAAATCTAGACTAATATCAGGAATAATATTAGATTAACACTAAAAATAAAAGAATAATTTTACAAAGATGTATACAAAATATTTTATTTCACAAACATTGACTAAAATATTCCATTAAACAATTTATGAGAGAGTTTACCGGATAATAAATAAGACTAAATCATAAAACAAACTAAAATTGACAAAGTAGCTTCTCTACAATGTTGTTAAAAACTTACAATTTTTACCAGATAACTTACATTATAATCAATTTAATAGCTATATTAAATTACATTTGCATATTTTGCTGAAAACTTTACCAAATAAATAGATAACAAAAAATACTAAAATAATAAAATTATAAACCTGCATAATAACTTTCCAGAATAAGTTGACAGAAGAAAACTTTCCGGAATAATCTTTTCCACACTTGAGTTACTAATACTGTAGTATTATTTTGAGAGTCACAATATAACCTTTAAATTATTAAAATATTATATATTATATGTCATTGAAAAATAATAAAATAAAAATATTAAATAAGGATAAAATCAGAAATATAGAATGGAAGTTCTGGATGATCGTACCATGAAATTCAGAGTTATTGATAAAGCTATGAGGCTGAGGATTCTCAGTCGCCGTCTTTGGAACCTTGCAGGAGTAGACGTTATTTTCTCAGAATGGTCTCATGCGGGTATTGTTGATCAGCCAGCTTTGCAGTCCATTCCATTATGGGTGGATTTCGCCAATGTTCCCATAAGTCTCTATTCTGACAGTGGTATAGGTTGGCTTGCGAGCCATGTGGGTAACCCCAAGCGCCTTCATGCAACCACTAAGGCTTGCTCTGATATTGCACAGGCAAAAAATTTAGTAGAGTTAGACTTGACTAAGCCCCTAGTAAGGAAGATTAAGGTTCCGCATGAACCTCCGGTTTTGGTGGATGTGAGCTATCCATTGCTCCCGGCGTACTGCAATAAGTGTCGTAAGTGGGGTCATTCGCTTGAAGAATGCTTGGCTCCGACTCAAACCCCTATCCATGCCTACTCTCGACATGAAGCGGATTGCACTACTGTGGGTTTAGATGTGGCTGGGAGTAATCTCATTGTTGCGCTTAATGGAAATCAGCCTTATGCTAGAGTTGCGATACTCTCTGTCTCTCCACTGGGCGAAGCACGTGTTGATGACACTTCTACTACCCCAGCTTCGGAGACATTGGGTCCAGTACGCGATGATGTTACCTCTGCTGTAGAAACTCCTATGGCAGAAACCTCGACTCTACCTTTACTGATGTTTGATTGTGGTGCAGGATTTGATGGCTCCAATGTGGTTGCGCCTGATCCTCTCGCTCCGACTGATGGTTTGCCTTCGATCGAGGTTGCGTTGGTTGGTGGAACTAAGAGTGATGCCTCGATTGCTATTTCAGTCTTGGAAGGTCACGCTCCTTGTCTAGATGTTTTGGAAGATGCTGAGGCTGCCGATGATTCTAGCGACTTGGACGCCGGTGAATCGGGGCTCAAGCAGGGTGACGTTATAAAGGTTGTTCTCAATCACTCTTCGGGTGACTCTTCCTCCAGAACTGTCAGCTCGGAAATGGACGAGGGTTGGAGCCATGTCTCTCTGGATAAATCAGGAAGATCGAGAGCTAGCCCGACTGATCATTCTTTACGTGCTTCACTCGCTCGGTTTGATGCTCTCCGAGATAGTGAGGACACAGACTTCGCTGATTCTGCTTTGGCCTCTAATACGTGAAAGAAGACTGAGAAAAAGGATAAGAAGAAAAATAATGTGCATGTCACTCCAGTAGTGCGCAACACTCGTTCCAAGACCTCTGACAAAGAAGCTCCTCGGAGTCTTCACTGATGTCGAGTTTCTTCTGGAATATATGTGGTTTCCACTCCCCTAGGAAACATACGGTTGTGAGGCAGTGGTCTTCTTTTATTGATGCTTTGTTTGGTTGTATTTTGGAAACCAGGGTACAGGAATCCGGCGCCCAGGATATCTGTCGTTCGGTTTTCAGAGATTAGTCTAGTTTGTTCAATTACAAACATCATCAACTTGGCTGCATTTGGGTCGTGTGGAGTGATAGAGTCTTCTTAATTAATCACTTGTCGGATTGTGGTTCAGTGTATGAATGTTGATTTCTTCTGTTCGTTTGTTTATGCAGCGAATACAGCTTTGGAGCGCGGCTCCCTTTGGCAGGATTTGCGCTCTCATCATGCTTCAGCGTTACTCCATGGGAGACCTTGGTTGCTTATGGGGGATTACAATGAAGTCTTGGATACCTCAGAGAATTCATTGCCGCGGCCATTGTCTCAAGGGGCTCGGGAGTTTGGTGCTTGTTTAACAGATTGTTCCATCACAGATATGCAGTACCATGGGCCTCTTTTCACTTGGTATAACAGGCGCTTGGAGGACCCTATTAGCACGAAGATTGATAGGGTTCTAATCAGTGTGGACTGGTATCAAGCTTTTCCTAACTCTTTTGCGATGTTTGAAGGAGGGGGATGTTTTGATCATGCTCAGTGTCATCTCCGTCTCGCGGGACAACTGTCTTCTCGGAGAAAACCTTTCAAGGTTTTTAACATTCTGGCGAAGCATGACTGAGTCCTCTCTACAGTTACCGACTTCTGGGGTGCTACTAACCCCTTATTTATCTCTCATGATGCTCTTTTCAGGTTTTTTAAAAAGCTGAAGGAGTTGAAGCATCTGATGCGCGGCCTGAATAAGGAGGTTTGGGGCATTTTGCCTACTCGGTCAAAGGAGGCTTATGAGGAGTTGTGTCGCCGGCAGGAGCATGCACTCTTAACTCTCACTCCTGAGGCACTGGCGGCTGATCGCATTGCTTCTACAGCTTGGCATCATGTGTCTCAGCTTACAGAAGCTTTCTACTGGCAGAAGTCACGAATCCAGTGGCTGTAGTTGGGTGATCAGAACATTAAGTATTTCCACAAGGTTGCACAAGCCAGGGCTACTAGCAACTCTATTCACATGGTTCGAACTGCCTCATGAGCTGATTTATTCAGGGCCCCTGATATTCAGCATGAAACGGTCGATTTCTTTGAGTCTTTACTTCGTGGTCATTCTGAGGATTTCTCTGAGGTACCCATCACTGATTTGCAGAATTTGATTCCTTACCATTGTTCACAGGTAGCTTGTTGGTGGTTCCTGCTACTCCTGAGGAGATCAGACTCGTCCTTTTCTCCATGCCAGAAAACAAGGCCCCGAGGCCTGATGGTTACACCCCGGAGTTCTATAAGGCTGCTTGGCCTGTTTTGGGTGCTGACTTTGTTGTTGTTGTGCAGTCTTTCTTTGTGACAGGCTATCTTCCTAAGGGGGTCAACACGACCATTATTGCCCTTATCCCGAAGCGCACATGAGCGATCATGATGAAGGATTATAGGCCCATCTCGTGTTGCAACATCATTTATAAAGTCATTTCCAAGATCCTTGTTAACCGCCTCCAGGGTCTATAACCGGATTTCATTGCGCCCAATCAAACCGCCTTTGTGAAAGGGCGGTTACTATTGGAGATTGTCTTACTTGCTACCGAGTTGGTGAAAGGCTATTATCTTCTGACTATCTCGCCTAAGTGTGCTTTGAAAATCGACATCACTAAGACATTTGACTCAGTCCAGTGGTCTTTTATTCTTTCGATTCTTCGTGTGATTGAGGTCTTGGAGATCTTTGTGCGTTGGATTGCCTGTTGCATTCAGACTGCCTCCTTCTCTGTTCAGGTAAATGGTGAGCTTTGTGGATTTTTCCAGAGTTCGCGCGGTATCAGGTAGGGCTGCTCCCTCTCTCCCTATCTCTTTGTCATTTGTATGAATGTGTTTTCCCGCCTGCTTGATCGGGCTGCAGTGTCTGGTGGGTTCGGTTTTCACCCGCGTTGCGATGCCTTGCATATCACTCACTTGTGTTTTGCAGATGATATTATGGTTTTCTCTGATGGCACTCTTGATTCGATCCAGGGAATTGTTGATGTGTTTGATTATTTTCTCATATTTTAGGTCTTCGGTTGAGTCTTGAGAAGTCTGATTTGTACTTGGTTGGGGTGTCTACTGAGTCTAGAGCTCAGATTGTTACTCGGTTCCCCTTCACACTAGACTCCCTCCCAGTTCGTTACTTGGGGCTGCCTCTCACTACCAATCGCCTATCTCTTCAGGATTGTGAGCCCTTACTGGGTAAGATTAGATGTCGCATAGACAGCTGATATGTGCGTTCCTTATCTTTTGTAGGTCAATGGCAGCTTATTCGTTCGGTTCTTTCTGGGGTGATCCACTTCTGGAGTGCTGCATTTCCCCTCCTGCGGCGTTATTTGCTTGAGATTGGCCGGCTTTACTGTGCTTTCTTATGGTCAGGTCCTGACCTGATAGTCGTGCTAAAGTTGTTTGGAAGGATGTTTGTGCGCCTCTTTTAGAGGGTGGTTTAGGCCTGCGCCTGCTTTGTGATTCGAATACGGTTCACGGCCTTCGGCTAATATGGCTCCTCTTCTCCACGCCTGACTCCCCCTGGGTCAATTGGGTGAAGGAGTATCTTATTCGTCAAGGCTCTTTCTGGACAGCCACGATAGGTCAGGGCTCTTGGATTTGGGGAAAGCTCCTCAAACTTCGACCTCTAGCTCTATATTTTATGCGCTGGGATATTGGTTCTGGTGTCGCTATCTCTTTCTGGTACGATAATTAGACTTCGACTAGACCACAGTTAGGGAGAGTGGGTATGACTGGTCCCAGCCGTCTGGGTATCCCTCTTACAGCTTCTCTGGCGTCTGTCATGGCCATGGTTAGGCTTGGGAGGTTACACAGGTCCGCTGACCTTTGTGCCATTGAGTCTCTCATCACTCATCTTCAGTTTCGACCTATCTCGACGGCTACGGACAGGGTTTTATGGCGCATAGCGGCTGATCAGTTCTCGGGCCGGTTTATCTCATCTCATGTCTTGGATAGTATCCATACTCATCGGGTGTATGTGGCTTGGGCGAAGGGTGCTTGGTTTCACCATGCAGTACCCCGGTTCGCTTTCATTACTTGGTTGGCTGTTCAGGACCGGCTTTCTACTGTTGCTCGGGTTTCTCGCTGGTTGGGGTGTTCGCCGTTATGCACCTTTGCCTGTGACATCCCTGAGACGCGGTCCCATCTTTTTTCACTTGCAGGTTTTCATCTCAGGTTTGAAATCTGGTGGTGGAGAACCTCATGCATGTGACCTACACGACGATGTGGGAGCGCTTGCTTCCGATGCTGACCAGCCGGGCCTTCTCTGTTCCCATGTTGTTGCTCTTTCGACCGACGTTTCAATCTTCCCTTTACCACATTTGGCAGGAGCGGAACGCCCGTTACCATTCCTCGAGGGCTCCAGCCACGACAGCGACGGTTGCCAAGCTTGTGGAGCGGTCAATTCGTAATCGTCTCCTCTCGCTAAGCCAGCCAGGGGGTATTGGCAATGACCTCTATGTTGAATGGCTCACGACACGTCGACTTTATACTACAACAGAGGGAGGTGTGTAGCTAGATGCTCTTTTCCTTAGATGTGTTTTTCCCACAGGGTTTTCGCATTTAAGGTTTTTACCGAGGCTAGTTGCGCACCGTCCCCCTTTTCACCCTCAGTTGTAGTCTCATCCCCCATTCGTTGGGCTTTCAGTTGCTTTTGCAGTCTTTGACTTTTGATTTTAGTTGTATATAGTCTTTGACTTGTACCAGGATTTCCTGCAAAACTGTTTTTTTGTTGAAATATATATAACATTACAAAAAAAAAATCGGAAATATATATAATTTTCATTATGAGTAAAACTGTAAATATATGTATTTAAACAATTAGGTTATAATAATTTAAATATTTATGTTATTTATGCTTATAAGAAAAAGAAAATATTTACAATTTTAATTTCGTTTTAAAAAATATATTATGCTTATAATAATTTAAGCTTAACTATTTAATTTATTTCATTTGATTAAAATTGATTTGTTGAAACGAATATAAAATATTCAGTAAAAATATCTTAAAAAGTGTCTTATTGCTTAAAAAGTACAACGTAAAAATGAATCCATCCTATAAGTAAACAACGATGTTTGGAATGTTGAATTGCAAGTCGGAAGTTTGATTCATTCAATATCCAACTTATACAATTCTTTTCTTTATCTAATTTTTTTGTTGGACAAAAAAATTAGGCTATAATAATTTAAATATTTAGATTTAAAAGAAAAATAAAGTATTTAAATATTTAATTTCGTGTTTTTAATAAAATAGAACTCTTTAAATAATTTAAACATAATTTTTTAATATAATTTTATTGGATTAAAATAGATTTTTAAAAAATAAATATAAAATATCCAGTTAAAAATATATTTAGGAGTCTCACATCGCTTAAAGGGTAAAAGGAAAAGATGAATCAATCTTATAAAAAAGTTTTGAATGTTGAATTGTAAGTGGGAAACTTGATTTATTCATCATCCAAATTATACAATTTGTTTTATTATCTAATTTTTTGTTGGACCAAACGATAGTTTAATTTCTTTTAAAAATAATAATTCTTAGAATAATTTAATATTAATGTTTTACTACATTTTATTGGGTTAAAATAAATTTGTTGAAACGGATATAAAGTATACAATAGAATTTTCTATAAAATGTCTCACATCGCTTAAGAAAGTAAAAGTAAATATGAATCAATCCTATAATTAAACAAGTATGTTTTGAAGGTTGAATTACAATTAGGAATCTTTATTTATTCAACATCTAAATTGAATTTTTTTTTTTATCTAATTGGTTTTTTGGACCAAACGTTTAGGGTTATAATAATTAAAATATAAAGAAAATATTTAATTTCGACTAGAATTATTAAATATATATTTTAAATTTTTTGAAAATATTATAACTAGATTAATTTAAAGTTATTATTTTTGTATATTCTATTGGATTAATATAGATTTTTTGAAACGAATATAAAATATTTACTTAAAAATATAATTAAAAGTCTGACATCGTTTAAGAAAGTAAAAGGCAAAGATGAATAAATCCTATAAATAAGAAAATTTGTTTTGAATGTTGTATTACAAGTAAGAAGCTTGATTTACTTAGCATCCAAATTATAATTATTTTTTTATCTAATTTGTTTGTTTGGTCAAAAATTAGGTTATAGTCATTTAAATATATATATATATATATATATATATATATATATTTCGATTTTGAAAAATATTAATACTTAGAATAATTTAAACTTCTTCTTTTCAATATATTTTATTGGATTAAAATAGATTTTTGGATATAAAACGAAAAATAATTAATTTGGATTGCATCAACTAGAGTATAGTATTTCGATTTTTCATTAGATATTATAGTTACAATAATTTAAATTTAATCTTTTAAATATATTATATAGTATTAAATTAGATTTTCTAAAACGAATATAAATTATTCAGTAAAAATATATTTTAAAAAGTATCAAATTCCTTATTAAAATATATCACATTTTGTCATTATGTTATCCTCTTAATTTATTTTATTTTAATCTTATAGAAATTTGTTTTATCATAAAATACTTAATTTTATGAAAAAATCTCACATTGACATTTGACATGAATGAATTCTATAAATAAGTAAATATCTCCACACTAAAAATATGTTTTCAACACTAAAATTTTTAAAAATGGCAAATTATTACAAATAGATTGACAACTATTATAAATAATATAAACTCAAATGACTTTTCAAAACAATTATTAAAATTATGTATTTTTATCAAATACTTATCTCTTTATATTTTCTAGGTTATAAATAAAATATTTAAAATTATGTTTTCATATAGATTATTCCAAATTAATTTTTTTATTAAAATACTAAACTTTCACAATATATTTAAATATTTTTTATAGAAAAGTATCACATATTTAAACTATCACCACATAATAAATAGTATATATATTTTTTTAAATTGGGTTAATATGTATATATATATATATATATATATATGGATATATAATTTTTGAAATTGGGTTAATATGCTCTAAAAAGATATTTATATATTCAAATATTTATGTATATATAATTTGTGAAATTGTCATAACAAGATTTGGTTTTTTGTTTATTTAAATATTTGTATAACGTATGATAGTTATGTCAAATGTAGTTTATATTTAGTAGGGGTTATTGGTTTGTATATTTTAATAGATTTGTAAATTCTGTTTGGATTTAAAAATTCATAGTAAATTTATGGATTTCAAAATCAAGTAAATGGATTTGAAAATAAATCATGGAATTTTAAAAAAAAAATAATAAGATTTTAAAATAAGACAAATGGATTGTTGTAAACCAGCAAAAAAAAAAAATCATATGATAAAATAAAACTAAAAACATAAAATATCTTATTTTATTATCATAGATATTGTTTTCATAATCTCTCTGTATATTTTTTGTAATTATTGCTCTCAGCTGATTGGGTTATTCTCTATGTTGTTTTTGGGTTGCAAAAACTTTTAACATCATTATTATTAACGTCTTCTTCAAATTATTCTTCTTCGTAAGAATTATTTCTTTTAAAAAACTATCTGTTCGACAGACCTTTCGAGGAAAATTGTGTAAGTCAGCACAAGCAAGTACAATTTATGTTTGTGTCTTGTAAGAAATCGAGATTTAAAAATACTGAAGATTCTTTCAATGACATTTCTCAAAGATGCATGACGATGATAAAACAACTCTTTCTCATTTCGTGGAACATAGTATTGACTAGAAAACTCTTGCAGATGATATCGAATGCCACAATAGGGAGCTAAAACAATTCTACGATTTGCGAATCCACAATCGACAACATAAAATATTCCTGATATTTAAAAAAAGATTTACTATTTGGTTGGGAAAAATAGTATTTAAAAAAAAATATTTACCTATGTACCTTATGGAACAGGTAATGAATTGTTTATGTTAAAGTATCATTTAATTCTTTTGAATCATGAGTTGAACATTCTCATCCACTGAGTACATATATAAACTCGAGATCAAAATTACATGCAGCCAATACATTTTGAGATATATCACCTTTTCTGTTGCGGAAAAGGACTGTTTCTTTCTTTGGTACCATTGCAAATATATATGTACCATCAATAGCTCCAACACAATCCTAAAGAAGAGTAAATTTTATATGAAAAATTATATATTAAAGCGTGAATAAGAAAATAGGATGTACATTGGAATAAAGATAAAATCTTGTACTTTCTTAAATCTTTTCAATACTGTTAGTCATTTTTTAGCCATTAAACTTGGTGCAATTTGGTTGAGAGCTCGCATAACTTTGTGAAAATTCTCGTTTATTGTGAACTTTGATCTCTTAAAAATGTCTTTTGTATAACAATACCTTGATTTTGGCCAACTAGTAGGAGAAAGGATGCAACCATTTCTTCAAGACTAATATATCTTGTACTGGTTAAACATGTTTTCTCTAAGATGAGAACACATAACTTCAAAACATTATTTGGATACATTTGATACAACTCTTAAAAATGAATAGGATCTTTCATTATTGCATTCTATATATAATCTTGATTAGCTCTTGTTATCGCTTGTCGAATAAGACGTTTAATATGTGACTGAAATTATCGTTGTAGCAATTTTTCTCAAATATATTATACGACTGGAAATTAAAAGTACCAATAAATTAATATCAGCTTCTAATTCATCATCTTCATATAACATATTTCTTTCTCTTTCTTCTTGACTTTCTTGATGTATATCCCATTCAATTAATTGTACCTTTAAAAGAAAAATTAATTCATACAAATTAGTACTAATCAAAATAGAGATTCACGTTAATACAATGATTAAAATATTACATAAAAAACAAAATAAAAATAAAAATATTAACCACTTATTTAGGAGGTGGTTTGATGAGCATCTATCTATATTCTATTAAAACAGGGTTTATCTATTTAAAAAAATTA
>OVAU01004094.1:0-10434 GCA_900406315.1 Biscutella laevigata subsp. laevigata | reverse complement strand
TGTTATGCCTATCTCTCATCAAATACAACAAATCCTCAGGGAAATCTTTGGGGTGGGGAGAAGTAAACCGAAACCGCATCTCTGGAAACTCCAAAGAGAGTCTGTCCAAGAGATCAGCAAATCGCAAGCCCATGTTTTTAACTTTACATCTGCTCGAGAATCCCTCACTGTATTCCCAATTAGCACCTGAGTCAGGATCAGTCGAGTTGTCGTTGTAGCTGTTCACGTTTTGTCCTAAAAGCGTAACTTCTTTCACACCAGATTCCCATAGCTCCTTCACCTCACGGACAATGGACTCCACAGGACGTGAACGCTCTCTGCCTCTTGTAAAGGGAACAATGCAGAAAGCACACATGTTGTTACAGCCTCTCATGATAGAAACAAAAGCAGTAATTGCATTCTGAGAGATTCGGACTGGAGTTATGTCAGCATAAGTTTCTTCCAAAGAAAGAAGAGTGTTGATTCCCTTTTGTCCATAGTCTACTTCTTCCAATAGCCTCGGGAGATCTCTATAAGCATCCGGACCACAAACCACGTCGACCATTTTATCAGAATCTAGAATCTTGTCTTTTAACCTTTCAGCCATACATCCTAAGACAACAACTTTAGGAGGTCTGAGAGATTGTGCTCTTCCTGTAGCAACATTGCTTTTCCATTGACGTTTTAAAAACCAGAAGTAGTTAAGTCTTTGCCACACTCTTTGCTCAGCATTGTCTCGGATAGCACAAGTGTTGATGAAAATGACTTCTGCACTCTCTGGATCAGTCACCACTTCTTTATAACCTGAATTCTTCATGATCGAAAGAACAATCTCCATGTCGTTTATATTCATTTGACATCCATATGTTTCGTGATATATCCGACCCTTTGATGCAATTTCGGAATCTAGTGTGCATCTAAGGGAGAGAAAGAATCCGGAATGAAGAGTATTAGCAACAATCATCATCGGCAGTACTAGCATGTAAGAATTGGTTTCTGCAACTTAAATTGGCACTATTGAGTCCTTAAAACTCTAAACTTTAGAGTTTGCAATTCGGAAAACCAATAGCCAACACCTAATAGATTAAATTCTATAAGAAATAGAGCTTCAAGATCGTTAAGATACCTTAACCGATGAAGGGAGTAGAAAGAAGTAGAAGACTTACTCAGATTCAGTCCGGGGAGTGGTAAGAGAAGCGTGGGCTTGAGCTTTGGAGACGAAATGGTTAAGACTTGGACCATCAAACTTTGCGGAATCAGCACTCTGAGAAACAGAAAATCTTCTAGAAAAATCCAGACCAAACCCATTTCTCCTCTTGTGCGTGAGACGACGAGGAGGGAGAAGAGCAGAAGAAGAAGTAGAAGCATATGTTACTTTCGGGGAGAGGAATGTTAAAGAGAAACAGCGACGTGTAGAGACTTTGAAGCAGAGAGAACAACCGTTAGGATTGCTGAAAATGGAGGAGAGAGAAGAGAGAGACGAGAGAGAAGAAGACGACGCCATTGGAGATGAGCTCTAAAGTCTCAGGCTAGGGATTTACAAATCTACTCCACACAAAAAAACGTTGCGTTTGGTATCCAGACACAAGGGTACTATTGACATTTCAATTCAGCCTCCTTTTAATCGTTTAACGAACATTTTGGTAAAAAAGAAGACGTAGAGAAGAGGAAGACTTAGAAGATGATGATGATGCAGAAGTTGAGAAGATCGGGAGAGTTTTTAAGAACTGGCTGTAAATCTTTGATTAATCTCGGATCAAAAGAGTTCTCAGTGTCCCGTTCTGTTTCAGGTTTGGTTCCATCTCCAATTTTACTTTCCCAATTTGGATAGGAAAATTATCTTTGAATTAGGGTCTCACTGGTTGATTATGAGTTTAGGCTTTGTGAAGAATGGCTACGAATCAAAAGGCAAGCTGGTTGAGCCAAATTCAGAGCTTAACCATCGATATCTTGGTAGAAATTTGGGGATGATGCAGCACTATAAGTATTTTGGGTCATTAGCGGTTTCCCAAATACAGAGGAACCCTTTGTTTTCCTCATTGGAATCGAAAGATGTTAGCTACTTCAAGAAGATATTAGGTGAGAAAAACGTTATTGAAGATGAAGAAAGGCTTGAGACTGCAAATACAGATTGGATGCACAAGTATAAGGGATCTAGTAAGCTGATGCTCTTGCCCAGGAGCACTGAAGAGGTTTTGCTTCTCTCTCATATATAATCTTGACATCATTATTTTGTTTGGGTTGTGATGAAAATTTGTGTTAACATGGACTGAATTTTTTGCAGGTGTCTCAGATACTTCAGTACTGTGATTCGAGGCGTTTAGCTGTTGTTCCTCAAGGAGGAAACACCGGTCTTGTTGGTGGAAGTGTGCCTGTATTTGATGAGGTTCTACACTTTTGTTCTTAACTGTGCTCATAATGTTAGATAAGTATATAAAAGCTAGCAAAGAAAAGTCTTGAGGAATGTGAGAGATACTACAGAGATCAAATAGGAACACACAAAAACCGAAAAGCTGTTACGATCATAAACTGAAAAATTTCTGGAATCTTTGCAGGTTATCATCAATGTTGGTCTGATGAATAAAGTCTTAGCTTTTGATGAGGTAATTGGCAATTTTATATTCTGAGCACCCGATGCTCCTTTTGCTTTTTTCGTAGTTAGATGAAAATGTGTGTGGGCTATTCAATGGAGATTACAACCTTTTATTCTCGTGTCAGTTGCTTCATTATTACTTNCTTTTGATGAGGTAATTGGCAATTTTATATTCTGAGCACCCGCTGCTCCTTTTGCTTTTTTCGTCGTTAGATGAAAATGTGTGTGGGCTATTCAATGGAGATTACAACCTTTTATTCTCGTGTCAGTTGCTTCATTATTACTCCGACAAATGTAACTATAAACTTGATACGATGATCTATCTTCAGGTTAGCGGCGTCTTGGTGTGTGAAGCAGGATGCATTTTGGAAAATCTGGCAACTTTCCTTGAAACAAAAGGGTAATCTAACCATGTCTTTCTTACCGTCTTTTATTCGTCATATATAGAGACATAAATTTATGTTTCTTCAGTTTTGTTATGCCTCTGGACTTAGGTGCAAAAGGAAGCTGTCATATCGGTGGAAATGTTTCAACTAATGCTGGTGGTTTGCGTCTTATCCGTTATGGCTCACTTCATGGAACCGTATTGGGTATTCATCAGTCACAGTTTTAGTCCCTTTCTAACCATCTTAAGTACACTTGGTTTTCATCTTCTTAATTTTATTTTCTTAATCTCAGGTCTTGAAGCCGTCACAGCAAATGGCAATGTGCTTGACATGCTTGGCACTTTACGGAAAGACAATACTGGGTACGACTTAAAACACTTGTTTATCGGTAGGTGTTAGTACTGTATTATGCTTGTAAAATGATTTCAACTGTCTCTTCATTACCAAAAAGATAGTAAAACATCTTGAATTTCTCTCTTTACTGGCTTGTACAGGTAGTGAAGGATCACTTGGTATTGTAACTAAAGTATCTATACTCACTCAACCAGAGATGCCTTCAGTAAATTTAGCCTTTATTGCGTGCAAAGATTATCTCAGCTGCCAGGTTTAATACAAATCTTATGCCCTTAACTGGAAGACATGGCGCTTGAGCTATTGTCTCTCATTATGTCTCTCTTTTATTTCAGAAACTACTTGTTGAAGCAAAGAAAAATCTTGGAGAAATACTATCCGCTTTTGAGTTTCTTGATAATAGCTCCATGGATTTGGTAAGCTTTTAAGAACTGTTTGCATTACAAATAATTAATCTTGTTTACAGGTATAATATTAGGTAATTCCTATCGCTTTTAATTCATTTTACAGGTACTGCATCACCTAGACGGTGTACGTAATCCAGTTTCCTCTTCAGAGAACTTTTACATTCTGATAGAGACAACAGGGAGCGATGAAACTTATGACAGGTATAACGAATTTGTCTGGTCTCTTCTAAGTATTCAGATCCCTTGAAAGATTTTTTCCATGATACAAAAACTAATGCAGGGAGAAGCTTGAAGCTTTCCTATTAAAGTCACTGGAAAAAGGTTTAGTTTCTGATGGTGTAATCGCTCAAGACATTAATCAAGCATCCTCGTTTTGGCGCATACGAGAGGTAAAACTTTGATACATATTTCCCCTGAGAAACCTCAATGTTACACGACGATAATGTCATAGTTATTACCTTGCAGGGTATAACAGAGGCATTACAGAAAGCAGGACCTTTTTACAAGTATGACTTATCCTTACCAGTTGAAGAAATTTACAATCTTGTAAACGATCTTCGAGGGAGATTAGGTATTGTTAACTTCTTGAAACTGAAAGATTCAATGAAACCTGCAACTAAACATGCATATGCTTCAGGTGACGTAGCAAGTGTAATGGGATATGGTCACCTTGGAGATGGAAATCTCCATTTAAACATCTCAGTTGCAGAGTATAATGATAAGGTAAATACAAATATCGATATGAAACATTCAAAGATGTTCCAAATGTTTCATTTCATTCACTCTTTTCTTGCAGATTTTAGGGTTAATAGAACCTTATGTCTATGAGTGGACATCAAAGCACCGTGGAAGCATAAGTGCAGAACATGGATTAGGTGTAATGAAAGCTAATGAAATTTTCTACAGCAAATCACCCGAGACCGTGAGTTAACAACAAATCAAACTTTTCTGGTTACTCTATTCTTACAGGAATATAATATTTGCAGGTTGCTTTAATGGCTTCCATTAAAAAGTTGTTGGATCCTAAAGGAATTCTCAATCCATACAAAGTTCTTCCTCACTCTCTCGTCTCTCAGTAAGGTAAATAAAAAACAGATTATTGTGCTTTGTGATTACGCACAGCATCTATTTATCAATCAATCAATGCGCTTCCAACGTCAAAAGTGAAGAATCATAGAATCATCCTCTTTTATTTTGGAATCATTGACATTCTCTTTTCGACTAATGCAAGGTGGGGAGGAGATGATTCTTCGAAAAGGAATTTGGAACTTAGAGCAGCCAAGTTTGAGCGATAATTGTTGATGCAAAGGAACCAAAAAGAAAACAAGTGTTGATTTAAAAGTCTTTAAACTCAAAGGTGTATATGCTTCTTCTTTGTTGTTGTTGTTGTTGTTGTTGTTGTTGTTCTTATTAATTTGTTTTAAAGGATAAGAAAGAATAAAAACCTATGGATATTTTTGTGTGTATTCTAAAGTCAGAATTGCAGTGTATTTAGACCAAAACTCGAAAAGAGAAGAATCTATCATAATAGCATTTACAAAATAATATCTTTCTATTTTTGGTAATATGGGTTATAGTTGATTTTCTTGACTTGTTCACGCACCAATGAATACGAATATTATGATCGTAATGAATAGTCAAATTTGAATCAAGTTGCTTACACTTGTGTTAAACGAACCATTCTCAAGGGTTCAAAGACAGTGAAAGCAATGTGTTGTTGATAAAAATCTAAGGCATTGAAGAATGATGATATGTATTAAAGGAATTAAACAGTGTTAAGGATCAACTTGGTTACAATAAAAGTTACATATGATATAAACTGAATCGATCGTGATCGTTGCAAAAGTGTTTTGAGATTCGGTTCTCCAACACAAAGCGGCCGACACATCAAAACGAAGTGCCTCGAACTAAAGAACGCCGACACAACAGAACGACTTCGTTTTGATGACTGGACATAGATCCAATCGCTTTAAACACAGTACGAAGATGATAAGACACTATAAAAACCTCATGGATATGGCTAAGGAGACAAAACACACAATCTACTCTCTCTTTCTCTCTTGCTCACTGTAATAACTTTTAAAACACAAATGACAAGTTCATCTGAATCAACTCGCAAGGTTGGTTATTTGCTTCTTTTAACAACAATCTTCTTGTTGTCTTTGCTTTAGTCATCTCTCTTTCCTTTTATTTTGATAGGGTCTTACCAAAATCGCCACAAACCGATTGCAGAAAGAGTTCATGGAATGGCAAACCAATCCTCCTGCTGGTTTCAAGCACAGAGTCTCTGATAATCTCCAACGATGGATCATTGAAGTGAATGGAGCACACGGAACTCTTTATGCCAATGAAACTTACCAGCTTCAGATTGATTTCCCTGAGCATTACCCTATGGAAGCTCCACAGGTTCCTCCTCAAACTAGTAATTAACCACTGCATCAGTCCCTTAAGATGCAATGGCTTTACTTTTAATTGTAAGCAGGTTATCTTTCAGCATCCAGCTCCACTCCATCCTCACATTTACAGCAATGGCCACATTTGCTTGGGTAAGGACCTACTCAAACACTAGCAAAACGAATCATTTGTGTTTCACCCTGACAAGAGCTTCTGTTCGTGTTTTGCTTACACAGATGTTTTGTATGATTCGTGGTCACCAGCGATGAGACTAAGTTCAATCTGTCTCAGCATTCTCTCAATGCTCTCCAGCTCATCTGTGAAGGTTCGTGTGATTTGTGTAATCTCTTCTCAAGGGCTTTCACATTACAGATGTTTTGTTCTTCTCTTATGTCACCTTGCAGCAAAAGCCGAAAGACAATGACCATTACCTGAAAAACTGCAAAAATGGAAGATCTCCTAAAGAAACTAGGTGGAGATACCACGACGATAAAGTATAAAACATCTATATGTGTAATTAGAAACCAATTGTCTGATCTCAAGTCTAATTCTTGACCTGTTCTATAAAAACAAGAATATCTTCTTTCTGCAATTTTGATCACATGAAAAGATAGAGCTCGAAACTTCAAAGTAAAGCAATAACATGATTTATTATGTGAAAAACGAAACCAAACTTGTGTTGAGAAGAGATCATCAACAATTTGGAGGTTAGTACAAACCAATAACAATGGTTGATCCAAAGAAGAGAACTTTTCTCATAGCTGTTGATACAAGATCGTTTACAATGATAATCTGAAAGCTAAAAGACTTCAAGAAGGTACCTAATGGTCACTCCAAATCAACTTTAGCTCCAACGGCTTTGAGCTTCTCAATGATCTTCTCTGCTTCCTCTTTACTAACTCCTTTCTTCAAGAGTGTAGGAGCTTTCTCCACCAAATCCTTAGCTTCCTTCAATCCCAAATCCGTAACAGCTCTCACTTCTTTAATCACCTTTAACTTCGATGCAGCTTCGAACGCTTTAAGCATCACATCGAACGACGTTTTTGCTTCCTCCTTCTTCTCCGTTCCCTTTCCAGCGGCGGCTCCGGATTTACCAGCTCCAGATCCCGGTAATGCCATTCCAGGCATCATCGAGGCCATCACAGGCATCTCACTGACATCCAGCTTCTTCCTAAGAAGCTCATTCAGGTTCATTGTCTCCAAAAGAGTGAGATTCGAGAGCTCATTTACGATTTTGGAGACACTCTCCGATTGCGTCGCCGGCGATGAGTACCTCCGAGATTGGATCGAGATCAGGCTGATAGAAATTGGACGTATCTCAATGGTTTTCATACATCGTGACAAATGGGAAGAGAAGATTTGTAGATTCCGCATAGCTTTTTCTCTCTCTCAATCTTCGATGTTAGCTTAAGCTGGAGAATTCGTTTCAGAGCATCTGAAGCTGAAATGAGTAAAATTCATAAACCCTAAACTAGCCGGAACTGATATAAATGGGCCGGGCCTTTGGATCGTTTAAATTTGTAATCAAAGATTTTTAAATTCATAGAATATTAGGATATTTTAAGCCCAAATATTCATAGATTGTGATTTCAATATTTTGATGAATTGTATATTGGAAATTTTTTGTTGGATTATGACGAGTTGGATTTTGATGAATTATGTTGGATTTTGATGAATTATGAGTTTAATATATTTTAGTAGTTAGTGTGGATTTATAATTTTTAAAATAAATAAATGACTCGTCAAATTTTTAATTGTGTAAAATAAATATTATTTATATATATTTTTAAAATTTAATGAATTCAATTAAATTTATAGAAAATTTTGGTAAGATTAATTTAAATATTTTTTAATTTTTTTTAGTAAAATATAGGTAATGTATTGTTATTAGAGTCAATTATTTTCCATAAAATTGTTTTTATATCATATTAGTACATAAAATATCCAAAGAAAAAATATTGTACTATTTCTTTTACTCGTAAAACTAGTTGAATCCAAATCTGTTAAACTCAAGTTAAAATTGAAGACCACATGTTTTATTATATTTCAAAATGCATAATCATTCGATAGTAATTGTAATTTTAACAAATACATCATTGAATAAAGGTAGATTTGAAAAATATCAAAATTCATTAAAAAGAAGATTGAATAAGATCCCTTGGTACGAAGAAAAATACACAACATAAAACTTCAAATGAGAGACAGAATAAAAAACAACAAATCACAAACAAAGTAAAAGTAAATGTCACACGTTTCTTCAACGAAGTATTTATATTTTCTTCATAATATTGTCCTCATATCATGATCTTCAAGAGTTTATCTTCCTGCAATTCTTCCTGATTTCACCACTCGAACCAGTCAATGGAGAGATATTTCCCATTTTTATCATGGACTCTGCAAATTGCTTGAAAAATTCTTCTTGATTCTCTGCATACTTCTTCACAAGCTCTTTAGACTTGCTGTTGCTGCTGAACAGAACTTGGTCCGAATTCAACAAACCTTTGTTATACATCAAATTCTTGAAGTAGCTGTTATCGAATTTTGTTGCACTAATGATGTCCAACACTGATAGATTCTGGTCTCCGCCAGATCTTGGACACTTTTGACGCAAGTTAGCAGCGAAGGATTGTTCCAATGTCATGTCTGGACGACCATTTCCGGACTGATTGTATAATCTCTGTCTGAAACTTGTGCATCTCGAGAATCCAATGGTGTGACTTCCTGAGAAATGATTACAAATTAAGGTTTCGTGCGCAACAAGTGATTCTTTTAACTGTGAAGAAAGTGAGAGATAACGATGGGATTTTACCGGAGAGAGCGACAAGGTCAGTGACATCAAGTCCTTGATTGTTAAACTTTGATAGAATAGTTTGGAAAGTGTTGTTTGGTGCAGGAATGTTGTTGTTCGAACCACTCAAGCTAGCACTTCTTGAATCTCTTCTTCCCAATGGAACCTTCCAGCTTGGACCACCAGTCTAAACCAAAAACCAAACCAAGTTAGCTCCTGTTTCAGTTTTGTTTAGAGATTGTGGTGGAGACTTACGAGAACAGAGGAGTCTCTAGCAGCTAANTCTAGCAGCTAGGGTTAAAACATCAGCACAAGAGACAGTTCCTGGACATGCTTTCTCCAATTGAGCTTTGATCTGATCAACTACATCGAAGCCACGAGCTGATTTGCTATTAGGGTTCGAGCTTTTCTCACTCACTATCTTCCCACTGCTATTGTCTAGAAGCAAAGAGCCATCGCAACCCTACATTCAACATCTACCTTGCTTAACAAGCAACCAACTTAACAAACAAACAAACAAATACAAAGAAATTAACCAAAACCTGAACGAAGCAGTCGTGGAAATGAAGTCTCATCAAAGAAGCAGCCATACGAGTCTCTTTAGCAACAGCTTGAGCTACAACTGACCTCACGATCTCCTCAGCTTGTGGGCATGAATGGGAGTAAAAACCAGGGAAGAGTTTGCCTCCATTGTCGGAGAGACAGAGAGGGAGAAAGCAAAGAAGAGAAAGAAGAAAGACAAAGCTAGTGAGTCTCACCATTACTGAAGATGAAGAAAGGAGAAGAGTTTGTGGTGGTGAGTGATAAGAAGCAACAGGAGAACAAGAAGGTATTTATAGGAAGAGAAGCAAGAGGAAATGGAGTTGGTATTAGCTAACTTAGGATTAAGATAATAATCAAGGGAAAAACATGAAATAAAGAATTGTAAAAAAAATTATTAGAGGAAACAAGATTGAAAGAGACTAAAGTTTGGGTTTGGTACTAAACTGCATGTTTAGTTTGACTAATTAACTTCCTTTTTTGGGTTAAATTATTTTAAAATCAAACTGACTTTGAAACTTGAGGGGAAAAAGTAAAGCAAGCTTTTGAGTTTTTAATATATATAAATTGATCTCTATCCATATTTTAACTACTAATAACAATAATTTGAATACTTAACTTTTTTTTCCTAGGAATAATAAAATATTCATTGGTTTCACTATATATAATATTAATAAATATTTGATTTTAACTAAACATTAATTTATTTTGATATTAATTTTCTATTATTTAATGTGATTGGTTTGTAAATGTTTCTAAATAAATAACATAAATATGATGTTAGTTCAAATATTAGTTTATGAATAAATAATTGTTTTGTACAACAAATATGNAATATGTAGATAACTATAGTTATTCTAATAAACAAAGTCTTAATTCAAATATGTTCCAAAAGTGTTTTTGATGATGACCTATTTTTGTTTATAATATTTGAAAAATGCTTATGAATTCATAATTAGGGGATAAAATATGGAGACTTATGTTCCCAAATTAACT
>OVAU01004093.1:0-10436 GCA_900406315.1 Biscutella laevigata subsp. laevigata | reverse complement strand
TAAAATCCATATTTTAAGATAAGAAAATTATCCGCGCTATTGGCGCGGGATCAATTCTAGTTGTATATATTAAGAAGTAATGAAAAAGCAAATGATTATAAATAATTTGTAATATTGTTGTAGTTTGAATAAGAATGTTTATCACGACAATTTACATAAATATATATTATGAAAATACATATAAAGATAGAAATATAGTTGTAGTCTTGTCGTTGACCTACAAAAAAGTAAAAAAGTTATTGTAGTTGTAGATTCATACTCATTATTATCATTGTTGTCTTGTATACGTCGGAGATTGTCTCATATTGGAAAGATGTATAAGAATCTGGGTTATATATAATTGATATGGGTCAATCTATTCATTGCCAATTGTTTTGAGTTGGAAGCTCATAGAATTTATCATAGTATCAGAGCAGGCTCACACCTCCCCACTTAAACTAAGATCGATTGGGCTCACTACTATACTTGGCCCATCGATCTTCCTATCGGTCCGGCTCAATGCTAATCCAGCCGATCTAACCTGATCCTATAATGGGATATTGTCGAGACTAATGACTAGATGGGTCGAGGGGAGTGTTGGAGATTGTCCCACATTGGAAAGATGTATGAGAACCTGAATTATATATAAGTGATATGGGTCAATCTACTCATTGTCAATTGATTTTGAGTTGGAAGCCCACAAAATTTATCGGTATATAAACTTTTTATGTTTTTCTTTTTTGGAATTGGTTAATCTATTTCGTATGTAAGAAATTTAATGGATTTACAATAAAGTGACCATACAAAAAGAAATAGATTTCTCATGAGGCATGTGAGAATTTAACAAAGCCTTCAAAAGATAAAAGGTCAACTTGTTTTAACACAAGAAAAAAAAACAAATTGATGTTTAAGAATTAAGAGTGTGGACCAACTCCAATCACAACTACTCAATCATCCTCATTAGAGATTTAAAGAATGTGTCTCGAGCTGTATTATCTAGTTTTTTTCTTATGGGTATTGAATCAATTTTATATATCTGTATCCGCGGATTCGTATTTCTATCATTATGTATTAGTTATTTTTTTATATATTTAGAATTTGCTTAAACAATGTTGTCATCATTATACCTCGATCGAACTTTTAACGTAACGTTTTCAATTCTTAAAATGACCCACAAAATGCAAATCATTGACGGAGAATTGTGATCTAATTACTTATATCAAAGATATATCTAGATCTAGATTACTTGCTTTGCCATAATTCTAGAGCTATGTAAAATGGCAAGATACCTGTGATTGGCTGATTTTTCAATATATATATAAATCTATTTTTTAATGACTATTCATAATATAAACTCTAGTTAATGATAATATAATTGATCGTACTAACACAAACTATTAGTCTATATACAAAATTATATAATATATAATATAATTGGTGTTTATATTAAAATTTGAAATAATCATATAAATATTGCTAACCACATATAAACAAAAAAATATATTCAAATTAAACTTTTTATGATTTTTAACAAACCCAAAATTAAAATGAAAATATTTTTACGTAAACTAAATAATCCAAATAAAAAAATTAGTGCTGTCAGACGTTTAATTATTAGACTAACGTCACTCGGTAATTATATTAACTTAAAAAGATCGGATGTGAACAAGGACAGATCTAGGTAGCTCTATAGTGGGGCACATGACCCACCCAAATTATGAATAACATATAAATTTGTTTATAAATACACTGAAATTACATTAGCCCAGTTGGTAAGATGAGTTTATTGAACCACCTTAGCCACCAAGCTTCAAGGCTCATATGTATCATATTTAAATTTTGATATTTTTGAACCACCTTCAAATGATTTCTAGATCCGCCCCTGGGTGTGAATAAATATTCTTTTGACGTTTCTCCATCAATAGACACAATATACCAACTGTGTAAAACTGGGTCGGATCTAAAAGTCCACGACAAGAAGTAAATAGCAAAATGTGTATGATCGTATGAACAATCCACTCAATAATGATTAAGCTTAATTAGGTGTAAAACATATTAAAATTAGAATAAAGGTGAGAGGTGATTGTCTCTGCCAATCCGAACGGTGTTAGTTGAGTTGACAAATGTATGTTTCGTTCAATCATGTCGCTTACCTTCTTTTTGTTTTGTTGCCATGTCAATTTTATTTCCATTTTATTGTATTTGTCTTTTTATTTAATTGCTAATGACGTGTCAAAACTTGGCTTATCACATAACTATGCTGTTTAGGCTGATCTAATCTCGAGATTTGTTGATTTCATATAGACAGCAAACAACCAAAATAATTAGCCACCAACAAATTTTAATATAATTTACTCTAGAATCAGCCAAATTATGTATCTATAAGATAAATTCTTTATTTTTAAAAATAGGAGAATTTAATTGTTTGATAAAACATAGTTAAATTTTAAACGTTAATCATCGAATATCTATTCATAAAATTTATAATGTAATTAGATTTGTTATAAAATTTAAAATGCCAACACTATAGACTTATGATTTTTTCCCTGTTTCTGTTCACTATAAGAAAATTATTTATACATATAAAGTTATATTAACAATTGAAGATTGTTTTATTTTTAAATATACGAATTTTGAGAATCTCAAAATATATATACAATAAAATTTCTAATTTAAATTTTAGAGAAAACAACATTTATAAAGGATTTAATTATATTAAAATTATATATATATTTTTTAAATGATCGACTTATTGAAGTATTAATTTATTAAATATTATTTTATAAAGTATTAATTTATAGACGTTATAGGTTAAATTGTACATAAATATTTAACTAATTAACTTCACGGAGTTTTTTTTACAAGAATATTCAGTAAATAAATTACATAGACCAACAAAGGACGCGCTCGACCACGCGCTAAAGTTGGAGAAAAATTGGCGATTTCTAGAGTTAGCCGCAGGCGACGGCTCCAGTTGCTCTTCTCGCCGGCGCTCCTTTCTCAGGCATCTTCTCAACCCGGCGACATGCGTCTCCTCTCCGCGACGGTCTTATTTCTTCCTGTTTGACTGAATCCTAGTGAGATGGGGATTCTTTTTGAACAGTAAGTTATCGTTTCTTCTTTCGTCACTTCAATCACTCTCGGCTCTCCGTCATGTCTCGTCGGCGTGCATCCTTTTCAGACTGCTCTCCTCCGCCGCGTCCGCCCCCTCACCCTCCAAAACCTCTTGACATCTCCAAATCGATGAACACGTCATCTTCTTCAAGCACCACTCAAACTGCTCCGGGGTTTTCCTCTGACCTCGATTCATTGGACTTTGATGATGAACCGGATCCAGACGTCGATTCACTGGATCCCTCGCTGCTGACTGATGGTATTTTCTCCCGTTCATCCAAACCTGGTATTCCGGTAAAGCTTTCTGCATCTCTTAGAGAGCTTCGTATCGAATTTATCTCCTACTCGGCTAAACCCAGAAGAAGCTTGTTGTTGTTTGGTACCATTGCTGATGGTGTCCACTTGAAGCACAACAAGGGCTCTACTTTTAGGGTTTATGACCGCTACTGTACTAATCACTCTCCGCTTCGCTGCTCTCCTTTTTGGCTTTCTCGGTCTCTACGTAGTCAGCAACTCGCTTCCACCCCCCCCCCACCTCTGACGATGCCCTCGTGTACTCGTTGCTGCTGCCGTCGTGGCTGCTTTCCCGGGATAAAGGCCCAGAGATCGTTTACCATAGAGTGTGTTTATTGGTCCAGCTTAGCTTGTATGTTTGATTGGTTTCTCGGCTCAGAAACTCGAAGATTTCTCAATCGTGTTCCTTCGCTTTACTCCTCCAGGATGAAGTGTGTTCTTAAAAGCTTTACATCCGTTGTAACGGTGCAAGCTCTCCATCTGATTCGTTCACTCCTTAGAGTTGAAGAATCCTTGAAGCAAGACTTCAAACCGATCAAGACCGAAGCCTTCTCATCTGAGACTAAAATCTTTTTCGTCCTATCATTTTCTGCTTTCGTTTATGTTTTGGTTATGCACTTATTTATAAGTGATAAACTTCGAGCATCGGAGATTTGGATAACTAGTTATGTAATCCATTAGTTGTTTAATGANAAAAAAAAAAAAAAAAAAAAAAGTTACATAGACGAAACTCGTTCTAATTCCGGCAAACAAGAGAATCAGAAGTCGAGATGCTAGGAGAATGTGGGAGGCTATCCACGGCAGAGAAACCGGTCGAATCCGATCTAATTCCTTCGCCAATCGATTCAAATCCCGCCGGATTTTGTCTCTCCAGCTCTCTAATCGCAAAGATTTTGTTTCTCCTCATCGTGGCTCCGTCAACTCTCTTCAGGTACTCTTATTCTCCACTCTCAGATCTTTATTTCCTTCTCATCAGTGACTTCCTGTTATGGGTTTTTTTGGAATCTTCATAGACTTGGTTGGAAATTTGATTCGATCACTAATAAATTTCCTACTTCGGTTTATCAGTGAGCATTAGACTACGGGTTTATGATCAAGTAGAGAAACTGAAACTGGTCTGAGATAAGAATTTCTAAAGTCGAGTGTTTATCACTCGAGTTGAGTTTTATAACGTGTTAAAGTATTTATGAGTAGCTTCAGTGCCCGTGTGTATCAGTAAAGATCAGATACTGGGTTTCATTTGTCTCTTTCCATTTGATTGATTCCTGAACTGAAAAAAAGAAGTTTTAACGCTTCCTTTATTTCACATAAAGTGGGAATCTAGACCAGAAAAGAAAGCCACAGATAAAGTGGACTCGTACTAGTAGAATGTTACAGTTGAAATTGAAGCTAGACGGTATACTTTTTATGTGGTTTGCTGCTTCTAGAGTTCTCATATTTGAGTAGCTGGTTTTTCTTCCCCGATAATTTGGATTGATCCTCTGCTACGAGGCAGATGCGCTTTGGAATTTCGTTCTTTATTTAACCATGTCATCAGGTTGATCTGACAGAGGGGAGATATCTGCTCTCTGGAGCTGCAGATGGATCAGCTGCTGTATTTGATATTCAGCGGGCCACTGATTACGAGGCAAGTGGTCTTATTGCGAAGCACAAGTGTGTATTTGCTGTCGACAAGCAACATGAAAATGGACATAAATTTGCGATATCCTCTGCCATTTGGTATCCCATTGACACAGGACTGTTCATTACAGGTTCATATGATAATTACATTAAAGTATGGGATACCAATACTGCACAGGTACCAAATTCAATTCTGAACGTATAGCACTTCCATTTTCGTATATGTAAGATGCGTTTTTTGTTTTTTCGTTTCTTGCGTCTCTAATTTTCTTAACATGTTTTAGGCGGTTGTGGATTTTAAATTGCCTGGAAAGGTTTATAGAACTGCCATGTCTTCTTTGGCAATGTCTCACACGTTAATTGCTGCTGGAACTGAAGACGTGCAGGTTCGCCTCTGTGATATTGCTTCTGGGGCATTCGCTCACACGTTATCTGGTCACCGCGGTATGTTACTTTCTTTTCCTTCGAAAGGGAAGTGAATCAAATTTCTATATGAACTGGTATTGCTTTGATGACTACTGACACATTAAGTATTAGAGACATGCTTTTCTGCATATCCAAATCTCATTTGTTAAACAGATTAGAACAGGCTAGTATGCTACTAAACTGTCTTGCTGTCATGATACGCCAGATGGTGTTATGTCAGTGGAATGGTCTACTTCCAGCGAGTGGGTTTTATACACTGGGGGATGTGATGGCGCAATACGTTTTTGGGACATTAGACGTGCTGGATGTTTCCGTGTTCTAGACCAATCACTAACGCAACTTGGTGTTCGACCACCTATTCCAAAGCATACCGCGTGCAGTAGTAAGGTTTGTTCCTTAAACTTGTACTCTCTTTATCTGAGAGGGAATTCTTTCAATAAATTTATTATCTTTCGAACAGGTCACAGCTGCAAAACCTTCTTCAGGGGGACAAAATAGGTTGAAGACACTGCAGAGTAAACAGACTGGCAGCCAGAAGGGATCATCTAGCGCTAAAGTGTCAGTGGTTAAATCTCGACAGAAGAGACTTCACCCTGGAATGTTATCTACGCTGGATCGTGCTACGGCTCATTACGGTGCTGTTACTGGCTTAAAGACAACTAACGATGGGATGTATCTTCTTAGTGCTGGTAAGCTTCTAATGGTCTTGGCTGTCTTTGTTCTTTAGGTTATGTATTGAACTCTGTCACATTAGGCAGCATCTGTTGGCTAAATCTTATATTACATGCCACATCAGGCAGCATCTGTTGGCTAAATCTTATATTACATGCCTCTTGTGTAATTTCATAACAAGAGTATTATCTTCGGCTGGTAAGGATTCACTATAAAGTGAAACATGAGGGGTTTAAACTTTAAGTGAACTATATCAATATTGTGGTTGCAGTAACTGGTGAAAATGTTACATCTATTTATAAGTGAATCATCTATGACTGTAGTCAACAGTCTAATTACTATTCTATTTGCATATTATGTTTCAGGGTCGGATTCAAGAATAAGATTGTGGGATACTGAATCTGGACGCAATACCCTGTTGAACTTTGAAACTGGACGCATCCAGACCAGCAAAGCTATTCAGTTAGCTACAAGCGATGATCCAGCTCTTGTATTTGTTCCATGCATGAAGACTGTGAAGGTAGTGACAAACTAACTATTTTATTAGCATATATTTTCATTCAATTACATGCATAATTAAATGAGTCTTGTTGCAATCGTGTATAAGGCTTTTGGCATGTGGTCGGGTAGAACAACACTGATGTTCCGTGGACACTATGAAAACGTGAATTGTTGCTGCTTTAATTCCAGTAATCAGGTATAACTCAATCCTCAGAATCTTCCCAAATCTGCTGAATAATTTGATTTTTGTAAATTTTGATTGGACATACGATATCTCTTAATCTAAATGAGTTGGTATGCTTTGCTCGTAGGAATTATACACAAGTGGTGCAGATAGACAAATACTTGTATGGTCACCAGGCGGATCCATGGAAGACGAAATGGTTAATCTGAAAGCTATCATTACTTCAAATTCTTCTGTATTAGACAGTTGTGGATGTCTGTCTGATTGAACAATTGCCAATTGCAGGTGCAAGATGAAGTTGCCGAAGATAAAGACAACTGGAGTGAATGAGAAAACAAGTTCTCTTCGGGCAATCTACTTCCTGAATCTGTGAATTTCCATATTCCAAGGGATGATATTGGATATTGTATTTTAATGAATTTTTACGTATTTTAGAATCACAATTATTTAGTTGTGTATTTGATAAAAATATAATAAGCGGTTGGTATTGGATGTAAGAATTTAATAGATTGTAGGAGAATTTAGTTAGGAAATTTTGTTGTAGATTTTCATATAATATAAAGTATTTTAATGAATTATCTTAGTATTTAAATAGATAAATTATTTGAATAGAAGAGAATGTAATAAAATCTAATAATAATACTATCAATTTATTAAAACAATATTTTTACTAAAAACTACGTAAAAAATAACTATTAGTAGAATAAAATTATTAGTTGTATTACATATATAATTATACAATAAAAGGTATTTTGTTGAAATGAAACCAGAGATATAAATAAAATGCATAACTTTTTCTTCACGTAAAATTTTATTTGTTTATTTAATAAAAATGTTAGCACATATAGACTATGATGTAAAAGATTTTTTAAAAAAATTAGGAATGATGTTTAATGAATATACTATTTTGTAGGAATTTTATTATATATAATTGTTATTTTTTTGTGAATGTTACTATTTTATAGGAAACTATCGTTGATTACAATTGGAAAATTTGGCAAGTTACAGTTCTCGCTAAATAAGAATCTATAGCGTGAGATATGAATCTATATCGTGAGATATGAATCTATATCGTGAGATGTGATTTTGGTATGGTTGTATTGTATTTTCTATTAAATTATTTTGAAATTATATTATTCTAGCCTATTAGAAATCTAAATATTTCATAAATTAAATAACAGTACAATCTATAAAATAATGATTATAAATCCTTAGAAATCTATGCACTAACACTTACGCTACAAAAACTTTTTTTTTAATTCCCTACTTGAATAACAACAGAATTTGTAAAAATTTCTAACTCTTTAAATTGAATGAAATTTCTTTATCTTATATTCCCATTTAAAATTTAGTGTTATTTAATTGATATTTCCTTAATGCATTTTATAATATAAATAAAACAAATACTATTCAATATTTAGTTAATTTTACTGTATTGTGATAAACAAAACTTATGTACATAAATATCAGATTTTATGTTTCAATACATTTAAGTGTGGAATCAATAACAATATTTTTATTGCACAAAATTTGACCACAACAACGTTTTGTTGAATATATTTTCTATGAATACTAAGGATATTATTTTAAATTTTTTGTTTTTATATCTTAATATACTTTACAATTTTTTTTCAATCGTTCGACGTATAGTTCATAATTAGGTAAATTGAATATCTAATTAAAGTCTAGTTCATACTAAAATGTAATTCATGACCTATGAATATTAAAAGTGTTCACTCTCAGACATATCAAATCAATCAAATATAAAAAAAAATCTACTGATCACGATCAACGACATATTTGAAATAGCGAGAATGGTAATACAAAGCAGTAACATAGAATAAAATGATCAGTATGATGAAGAGATCGTCAAGTACCTTGAATAACCTCACTGTATTATGATCACCTTGCTCAATTTCCATCAAGGTACTACTCATCTTTCTTTTGGTTAGTGTTACTTTGGATGCTTATAATATTTTTTGTATGTTGTATCAGGACTATGTCATCGAGACACCTTTGAAGAAGTTATATGAAGGAGATTCTTTTTATGAAGTTACCATTAATCCAAATCTGGAAAGCTCAATAGCAGTTTGTTTTGAAGCTTTTGTTGCTTAACCCTTTGCAACACATGTAATACATTAAGAGTACATTAACTAATACTTTAAAGTTAAGGAAAAGGATTTTTGTTCTTGTCATTTTTACACGTTTATAATGTAAAAACTGTTTCAAATGTAATGCTTTGCTTTCAGGCTTTTGTGATTAACTGTTTCAAATTGTTTCAAATCCTCGTATATTTGAATTTGTGTTCGCAAATATGGATTCATGGTAAACTTGTATTGGTTATATCCATGTTCGCATATCTGGACTCATGATAAATATTGTAGTGTCTGACCTCATGTTCGCATTATTGAATTCAAAAAGTACAACCACATATCCGCAACCACAAAAACATCAAGCACGTATATGCAACCACCAAACATAACTCTGAAAACAACAATAAAACCAAGTCATATAACTTGTTCCAAAACCAAATCAACGACCACGAAGCCGCTAACAAAAATCAGCAACCACGATCAGGTCACAACAACAAGAAATCCACGATCAAAACTATACAATCAATCACGATCAAAACCATACAATCATGTCAAAACTATACAATCAGGTCAAATCCACGACCACTACCAAAACTATACAATCAAGACATTGCAACAACAAAACCGCGAATACAAATCAACTACCACAAATTCGCGAACATGAAACATGTAAAACATTAAAAGTACATTAACTAACACTTTATCTAAGTCTTTTTTGAACCATATAAAAATAGAAGGGAAAACAAATCTTACAATCTACAAACGAATATCGATAGCAAATCAGAAAAAGATTCGAAATTGTGCAGCTAGATGAAATATCGACTCTCAATCACACGTCTCATCAAGCAATTTCCAAATGAGGCGAAATTGTGCAGCTTGATGAATAAAATGGCGAGATTATATCAGATCTGAATATCTCTTTTGAACATCCTTATCCACCCACCAAAACCATGTTCATCCTTGACAAAAAAATGTCAAAAACCTTATCTTCTCGCTACATCAAGCGATTTCCTTTGTTAATGGCGAAACTCTAACGACCAATCCCATGTTGAACTCAAATCGTTTCTTAACTG
This sequence comes from Biscutella laevigata subsp. laevigata, assembly GCA_900406315.1. Lineage (NCBI taxonomy): Eukaryota > Viridiplantae > Streptophyta > Magnoliopsida > Brassicales > Brassicaceae > Biscutella > Biscutella laevigata. The sequence goes on along the minus strand of OVAU01004093.1, from coordinate 480 downwards.
TGACAAGAACAATAAGTTTATTGGTGGAGATGAGAAAGAAATAAGAGATCTCTCGACGAAGAAGAGAGAAAAAGAAAAAAGCTTAAAACTTTTCCATTCCCAACATCTAACTAAATTAATGTACACCATTAGATCTTAAGTAAACAAATTCATCTTATGGCTGAGATTTTTTACCCTTTACATAACCAACAAAAATAAACAAATTGATCTAAAAAAATTGTAGGGATATTTTCGTCATAAAAACACAAACTATTTGTTCAATTAGACAGTATTAGGGTTCGACTGGTTTAAACGCAACGGTTGCAATTGCGGTTGCGGGAGGTTGCGGATGTGGGTGATTGCGGTTTATAGTCTTACGAAACGATTTGAATGACTGGTTTAGTGATTGTAAACGAGTGTTTTAGCGGGATCTTATGAATGGTATAATAGCGGTTGCAACAACGGTTAAACAAAAAATAGAAAAATAAATACAATATATAA
>OVAU01004091.1:0-10437 GCA_900406315.1 Biscutella laevigata subsp. laevigata | reverse complement strand
TCTACCATCACCATCTTTAATCACCACAAAAGAATGAGTGATAAAGAGAAGTAAAGAGAGTAAGATTTTAAGAAGGAAAGTGAGATAGAAGGAAAAGAGATATCNGAGTAAGATTTTAAGAAGGAAAGTGAGATAGAAGGAAAAGAGATATCAACCCTTAGATTGTAACAAGATTAAAAAATCGAACGATTAACAAAGCAAATTAAAGATCTCTGCTAGCGACGACTTTAATTATATAGGGATAGTTTAAAAAAATTCTGATAGGTAAGAATGTAATTTTTTAAATTAGAAGGGGTAAAACAGTCATTAAATTTTGAAATTGAAATCAATTTTTGGAATTTGTGTTTCAAAGTGAAACAATCCCTACAAGTGTCCTATTGTGGGATTGATTTTGGAAAAGTGTCCCAAAATGAAAATCACTCTTGATTTTTTTTTGTCCAAATCAAATGAAATAAGTTTTTGTTTATAGAGTAAACAAATTGATGAATTTTGATATAACTTTTATAAATAAAAATAATATTTTATTATGAGATAATGTAAATCAAATTATTTGGATGGAAAAAAGTATCATAAATATACACAACAACCAATATGGGTATGACATGTGTCACTCATGTCCCCACTTTTGCAATTCAACACCTTGAATTAATTCAACACTTCTCTCATCTACCTAGATTTTTCATTTTTCAACACCAACTACTACATCACTTTCAACTGTTGAATTATTTATTTAACACCACCATTGTAAGTAGTCTTATATCAAGCAATAAGATAATACAATATTGGAATAATACCAAGCAAGAGACATAAATTGAAGTCTCATCAGAATTTGGAATAATACCAACATAATACTTTATACCCCACCTTTACTATATTTGGTGTGTTTTATTCACTTTGTAAAAGTAAATGTCATCACGACAAAACCAGTGAAACCCTAGCCGCCTCTCCTTTTTGTCGATCTGCTCTCCTCCGCCGGCGGCCTCCACGGCGTCGGTGCGAGGATATTTTTCTCTTCTTTTGTTTGTTCGATCTGTTTGTATCTTCGTTGTTCTTTTGTCGTCACTCTCGGATTTGGAGATGTTTGCCCCTGGTCCCCTCTCCGGTCTCTGTTGCTCTCTGTGGAGGCTTCGGGTTCGACGCAGATCCATTCTCGGTTTGATGTTGGTGTCTCCGGCTTCCCTTTGTCTTGCTCACCGCCGTGGTTCCCTTGGATAGTGGTGCTGAAATGTGTGATTCTTTTGGTGGGTTTCGTCGGAGGTATTTGAAGCCTCGCCGTGGTGGAGTTTGCGTGGAGTGGAGTCCGCTAGTCTAGCTTCAGGGTTGGTAGGGGTTTTATTCTGGTCTAGATCCTTGATGTGGTGATGCGGCTTGTTATGTCGGTGTAGTGATGTGTGTTTCCTTATGGCTTTTATGTAGTTGGTTTCTTAGGTTGGTTAAGTTGGTCCTTGTTGTGTTTCGGTTTTAGTGTTGTATGTGGGTTGTGTTTCATCTTAGTGTGTCGTTGCTTAGTAAGAAACTCTGCCTTTGTGAGTTTGGTCTTTTATCTCGACGCGTGGTTATCCGGGGATTTGAGGTTAATTTGCAAGTGGTTATGGCTTTCGTTAGGTTGAGGTTGGTTTTAGCTGGGTGTGAGGTCATCTCCGTAGTTCCTTCATCTTAAGCAGCTCAGCGGGTGGTCTTATCGTTTGTGTGTCTCCCGTCCTTGGAAAGTTGCTGTTGTGATATTCAGAGTTTCCTTTTTGCCTTGGGATGTCGGTTGCTAAAGGGTTCGTCTTCCGAGTTTCCCGGGTCCAAATGTTTCGTCTATGTTGTTCGTGGCTCTTCTTGCTCGGTTCGGGTGGAAGTAGTAGCATTAACCTTAGACCAGCTCCAACCGTGGTTCTAAGAAATGGAGATGTAAAATATTTTATTAGTATTTTAAGAGAGATTTGTTAGAAAAGAAAAAGAAAAAAGAAAGAGAGAAGAAAGAGAGAGTGAGACGAGAGGTAGAGAGAGATATAGAGAATTTTTAGTTGCTTTTTTCTTTTCCAATCACGTGATGACACCTAAGGGTTCTCATATGGTTCTAAAAGGTCTGAAATCAGATACGATTCAGAGTTTTATTTCTTTTTTTCATTTTTTTGGGTTAAAATATTCTCTAGATCTCTCCTAGATACCCTCGTTGGAGCTGCTCTTAGTCGTTCATGGTTCATTCAATAAGCGGCATTGTGGTTTCTCAGTTTGGCCTCCATCTGCAGCTTCAGAGAGCTTACCCTTCATTGTTAGTCCTTAGTTGCGATCTATAGTTTTGGTTTCGTTTGGTTGATATGTGTGTTTTCTTTTCAGCTTGTTCTCTTCGTATTTCATCTTATAACTCCTTCGAAAAAAAAAAAGTAAATGTCATTATTTCTTCCATTTTATATAATGCAAAACAGGTCGGCACAGTAATAGTAATAGGGTAGAGGCGAAGCAGGTGATTAAAACCCGTCCTGTCTCGGGAAACGAGCGAAAAGCACCTGCGAGTTTTGCCATAGATTATCATTTATAAGCTCCAAACGTGTCGCTCTCTAATAGTTCAAAAAGCTATTTCTTCGACTCAACGATTCATCGTTCTCCAGGTTCCATCATCCTTCTTCTCTCTGCTTTTCTGGTTCGTTTACTGTGAAAGCTCTTAGATCTGCCATTGCCTTTTAATCGAAATCTTGTTTCTGATTTTACATTTAGCATTTTGTACAATCAGATCCGACGATCTCATTTTCTCAGCATTCGTCAGCTTATTTTTGTTTCTTCTTTTAACTTTCTGGCTTTTCTTCGAGTCTTAGATTCTGGAATTTTCGTAATAGATCAGCTCACGTCACGTCATGTGGGATTCGATTTTTTTAATTTAATTAATAAATTGCGACTCTACTCTCAGTTCAAAGCCTATAGCATTTTATGTATGTCGTCTTTATCTTTTTCTTCTATAAGCTTATATGGTGTTGCATGTGTGACTATGACTGGGTGCAGTGTACTTCATGTGCAAACAGTAGCGTGGTGATTCAGAAGGGATGGATTCTGTTCGACGCACTTACACCATCATGCGAGGTCGTCACATTGACAAACGTGTTCCTTCTAAAGAGTTTCTCTCTGCTTTGGATAAAGCTGAAACTGCAGGTTACCTCTTCTTTCGCTTCCTTTTTCATGGGTTACAGATATACTATTGCCAAATTTCCTGCCCCTGCTTTTTTGTCGAACATGTCTTAGTTATACAAATAAGTTTATCGCAAAGGTAAATGCAGAGCGGTTGGAATCATGTGATCTTCCCATGTGCCATGAGTTAGATCTTTATCAAAGATCTGTATTGATAGATTACCATTAAAGTCAAGATTAAGTATTACTCCATTAAGCAATGCTTTGGATTTGGTCTTAGAACTTAAGATATACTAGTATATAAAAAACAAGAAAGCTCCATCTCTATCACGTTGCACTACTGATTTTGTGCAGACGGAATGTCTGTTAGTTAAAAGAGGATTTTGATATTTTCTTGCTTCGGCTAGTCAATACTAAGTTGCAAAATTTAGCTAATACCCTTGTGGCTCTTCACCGAATATAAAATATCGACCGTTTGCGCGCCTTAAACACATCATTGTAATTTAGATTTACCAATTTTTACCAACGCTTTGCTTTGTAAATTGGCATCTGTCGTTATTAAAAAGAAGAAACCATGAGTTTGTACAATTGACATCTTATTGTGACTGTTAAATTCAGTGCGTCTACCGACTGGGACTGGAAAAGACACTGCAAATCCTTCCTGGAAGCGATCTCTGCCACACGTGCTCGTCGCATCACTGACTTCACTTTTATTCGGCTATCATCTCGGGTTTCTCTTTGTCACATTCTACATCTTTTTCCTTATTCTACTAGCCTGTTGACTTTACTTCAGGCTTAGTTTGATAGAAAATTGTGTATGCATGGTTGTGATTAAAGCATTTGATAGCATAGATACATGCAGTATATACCTCGATCCCTAGGTTTCTTTTAAATATATATATATAATTTGGGAAGGCTACGCAATTCATACTTCCTTTGGAACGCAGGGTTGTCAATGAAACCCTCGAAAGCATATCAATTGACCTTGACTTTAGTGGGAACACCATCGCTGAAGGTACCTATTCAAGAGGAGAACTTGTTTCTCTCCAGTCAATCATTTCTATCATTCCGTCTGATATTCCAAAAAAAAAATTCTGCGGATGAAGGTCTTGTGGTTAGTACATGCTTAGGCGGCGCTTTTATTGGATCTCTGTTCAGTGGGTTGGTCGCGGATGGTGTTGGGCGCCGTAGAGCTTTCCAGTTGAGTGCTTTACCAATGATTGTCGGAGCTTCACTGAGGTGACTTTTTGTTCTGCTTGATTTTTTATTTAAGTGTGATTGGTCTTGGATTCTTATTTTCTGGTTAATTTTTTGGTTACACGTGTATGCACTCACTTATCTGCAGTTGATAATTCTTGGATGTCATCTGTTCTCATATTAGTTTACTGTTGGATGTCTATAGCCCGACACTTTGTTCTGGGTAATTGGTTACTCGTTTGAACATATTTTGGTCTCAAGTTGTAGCTTTGGTGATATTTCACATATTTTAAGGTGTAGTCACTGTAGTTAGGTATAAACTTCACGAGATCTGTGTTCTTACAAGTGTATTGTTTGTAGTGCATCGACTGAGAGTCTCGAGGGTATGCTCCTAGGAAGGTTTCTTGTCGGAATCGGAATGGGCGTAGGCCCTTCTGTTACGGCTCTCTATGTCACTGAGGTACTTTTGGCATATACTTTGAAGTCTTCGTTTCTGCAGTTTTTAGGATCGCTAAATGAAGTTGCTTCCTCACTGAATGTTAATGTGTTTATAACGTGACGTACACAATTCAGTAGTGAGTCTTGGATTTGATCCTCTAAACCAATATGCTCACCACAATTGTTCTAAAAATGGGATTCATCGCCAAATTATTTTATAAATAAAAAGATGTTTGGGGTCAATATAAAATGTACGTCCAAAACATAATAGACATGAATACGGACCAGTAACACGCAGAAGTTCATTTGACGCACATAAAATTCATTTTACTAAGGACTTAAATCTCGGAAGCTTAATTCTTATCACTGGATTTACCTAATGTAAAAAGAGGTTCTCTAAGTCATAAGTTTCACTAACTCTCTTTATAAATACATCTTATTTAGAGCAAGATCCATATTTCACTCTGCAGGTGTCACCTGCGTATGTAAGAGGCACATATGGAAGCTCTACCCAAATTGCGACATGTGTTGGACTCTTAGGTTCCCTATTTGCTGGAATCCCAGCAAAAGACAATTTGGGCTGGTAAGATATTGACAAGACTTGGGGAATACAAGGCTCAATAGCCTCAATGACCTGTTACAAGCATTGCTTTTTGACTTAACTCAGGAACTGGTTTGTGTGGGCGATTTTTGGGGCTTTGATAGGCCTCTAATCAACTATATCTTTTAGGTAGAGAAGAATTTAACTCTACCCAAGTCCAAGCCTATGGTAGTCCACTTTCTTGGCTTGCTTCAGGTGGCATGTTTGATTGTAGTTAGTCATTAAAACCTCATCTAATTTGGAATGTGGATCTTTAGTGTCTGGCTGAAATGCGAAAATATACAGGAATCCTCTTATCCCAGCTCCAGATATTTTGATGCAACTCATTAGTAGAATTTGACTTAGAACCAGCAACCAGCTTTGCAGTGAAAAGAATTTGTAAAGTTCCTATGCTACTAGCAGATCTTATGCTTTGTTCTACTTGGTCCATGGTCGCAAATATTGACAAGAATGTGTACCAATTGAACATCTTGGCAGATGGATCAACAAATAAGTTCTCTATTCTCGATTGTCATAGGTGGCGTATATGTTTTTGGATCTCCACAGTCCCAGCTGCAATGCTTACTCTTTTCATGGAATTCAGTGCTGAAAGCCCTCAGTGGCTTTTCAAGGTGATTTTTCTCAATCTACCCTGCATAGCTCTTAAACGTCGTTTTCATAAAACCATTTTTAGTTGTTGATTCTCTTTCTCTATTTTAATCTCAGAGAGGAAGGGTAGCTGAAGCTGAGGCCGTGTTTGAGAAGCTATTGGGAGGGGGATACGTCAAAGCTGCAATGACTGAGTTAATGAAGTCAGATAAGGGAGATGATGCCGATTCAGCCAAATTGTCGGAGTTGCTTTTCGGGCGAAGTTTTAGAGGTATGTATGATCTTTAAACCAACAAGATTGTGACAACTTGTGGTATTTCTTTATGTCAAATATCCCGAAAGTGGTGTCATGTCATATATTAGAGCTAGAGTTATCTATTGAGCATAAATATCGAATGAAATGAGATTGGGGGTTGACCTGATCGCCAAAGAATTAAATCAACTACGCGGAAAATATATTAGCTGGTTACACTTGATTCATAGCCAAAAAGAGTCATTGTCATTTACGAAAAGATATGGATGACATGTGAAACCTTCATTCATTTTTACTATTTATTTTTCTCCGTTTGCAGTGGTTTTCATTGGATCTACCCTTTTTGCTTTACAACAGTTGTCTGGGATAAATGCCGTGTTCTATTTCTCATCAACTGTGTTCAAGAAAGCTGGTATACCGTCAGCCTCTGCAAACATATGTGTGGGAGTCTGCAACCTCTTAGGTATTGAAGTATGACCTTTTCCTCTATATTCCTACTACGCTTGAACGGCATCATCCTATCAATGATAATCTAGATACACAAGTAGGTGAAATGCGTTTTCCACCACTATATCTCGGTAGGTAAGGTGCTTGAATGAGGCTTGAGTATGCATTTAAGTGAATTACCTTCCTCTTAGCACAAATATGATGAAAGCTTTACGTTTCGATATGTTGAATGATGATTTGTTTTAAAGCGAATGTGAACATGATTTATGATGTCTTACAGGTTCAACTGTAGCGGTGGTTTTGATGGATAAGCTGGGGAGAAAAGTGTTGCTTATTGGTAGTTTTGCGGGCATGGTAATTGTTGAGAGTGAACAGTGCGTTTTTACTTAAACTTAACACAGTATAAAAAAATGTATGTCTTTAACAGGCAGGATCGCTGGGTCTTCAAGCAATGGCATATACTTCGTTTGCATCACCCTTTGGAACCTTGTTTCTCTCGGTCGGAGGAATGCTACTGTAAGTTCTCTTTGACTATGGAAGGTGGAAAAGGCGAGGATGATTTTTGAAAAACTCTGGATGTGATGATTAAAAATGCAGGTTCGTGTTGTCGTTTGCAACTGGAGCTGGTCCTGTTCCAAGTCTTCTCCTGTCTGAGATATGCCCTGGTCGTCTTCGGGCAACAGCACTTGCTATTTGTCTTGGTGTTCACTGGGTACGGCGTTTTTCTTTGTGAATTTAGAATATAAATAATGTTGAAATAAATAATCCTAGAGATTGGCTTAACTGTTACAGATAATAAACTTCTTCGTGGGGCTGCTGTTTCTGAGGATGCTGGAGCAGCTGGGTTCGGTACTTCTAAATGCGATCTTTGGGTTTTTCTGTGTAGTAGCTGTTATCTTTGTGCAGAAGAACGTAATAGAGACTAAAGGAAAGAGCCTCCAAGAGATAGAAATCAGTCTGCTCTCTTCCCAGTGATCATCGTGTATCTCATTTTCCGGAAAATTCCTATTATTCTCAAGAGGCTCTCTTTTTTTTTCCTTGGGAGTAAAATGTATTACTACTTATATGGAAGTAGGAGCGAGTAGCAAGTAGCCACACAACATGTAGTAAAGAAACAAATATCATTCAAGTATAGCTAAACGTTTCAATTGATACTATAATAAGACAGACCGAGAGTTTCAACTTTAATGGTATGTTCTGACTTCTTTCTTTCTATCACATGATTTTCCCTTATTGTATATATCAGATTCTAATCTGGTTTTCTGCTGCTTGCCTAAGCTTTTTACACTTCTTTTCTTCAGTAACACTAAGCACACCAGAACTACTGCACCTGCTTATTCTTCAAGACTTAACAAATACTCCTCACCTCCATTCATTTCCCTATTAAAACACCTTCTCGTTGTATGGCTACCACTGGTTCGTTACATCTAATACACCGAAAAGATGCTGCTGAAGCACACCTGGTTCTTATGCAATAGTAACAGTACCTGCCACAAGTCATTCTTTTAAGCATATATTCTGATTTCTTCACCCATCACTGATAACATCACTTCTATCTTTTCTAACTTCATACAGATTCCCCAGGATTCCTCAAATTTAAAAATCATGTGCAGTTACTTAGCTTCTAGTAAAATTAAAGTACATATCTTGGTTACAGAGGTAATCACCCTTTTTCTAATCCAAATTTTTTGGAGAGGGACATAGAAATATAGCATACCTGTGCTGGCAAGGCAAGGCAATAAACGGAATTGCAGGATCCACTTGGCAAATGGGGCATGTCACTGTATCCTCTTTCGTGCCTGAGGACTTGTCTTTGGCAAATGGACTAAGAATGTTCTTAACAGCTGAAGAGTTGAGCAGCGGAAGAAGCAACAAAAGCATTTCCTGAATATCACCAAACAAATCTAAAGCTCAGAACCAGTAAATCAGATCCAACATATCGTTTCTGAAAGCAGACTATACAAATACTCATTGATTAAGCTGATAAGTCTGAAAAGAATGTTTTGAATTGTTGAAGGACCAGAAAGGAAGAAATAGCAAAGAATTACATTGTTTTGGGCGTAAAATATATTTGAATTCCCACAAAACCATCTAATCACAGGCTCTATTTAAGTTCGATTCCAGATATAGACACAAGACGTTTCAGCTTTTAACAGCTTACGTTCGGTAAGCAAAATTTCCTCCAAAAACAAAGCAAAGCTAAGCTGGCCGAGTGAATTTCAATCATAGACCAGAAACCATCAGGCAAGAATGATAACCAGAACTGATAGGTTGCCAATCTTTTAAACTGATCATGGCCGTATGTAAGCAACAGATGGAAGAAACCCTACCGAAAATTCATTCCAGACAAGTTGGCGGTTCATATACTCGAAGCTGACAGATCGGTTCATATGAGGACTCTTGTAGACAAGCCTAGCTCTTAAAGCTTTTTCAATGAGGTTTCGATACCTGGATCATGAAAGAAAAAGAAAGATCTGTATGCGATTTTGGTTCTCACTTTAATCTTTCAAAGTGAACTGAGAAGTTAATAATGAACGAGCTCATGTACAAGCTGTACCTTCCTGTATAGAGAAATGACAACAGATTAAGAAAAGAAGCAGCTTTGTAGATGCCTTCGATTCGTTGTATGACGGTCCAGAGTCGCCTTGCCAATGGTCTCTACGAGAAAAGGAAGAAGATAAGAAATCAACCATCTTTCTGAGCTACGGAGTTAACTGAAAGGCGTACAATAGACGCACCTGCTCAGAATCACCCCATCTACGGAAAGCGGAAAATGACTGCAAACGGGAGAAGAGGTACTGACCACCAACGGAGGCAACACAGTACCAGATCTTTTGAGGAGCAGTAAGTCCGGGGCCTTCGAGTCCAGTTCTAACTACATGAGCGTAGAAACAAGTGAGTAAAAAAGGCTACTAAGGCAGAAGTAATAGATAGAATACCTTTGCCACATTGTTCTGCAACTCGTTCATCTCTGTATCTTAGATTCATGAGAGCATTTCCAGGGGTAGGTTTGTCAACCCAAATAGAGAATCTCCAAATGAGGAACTCAAGAAAAGCATCGAGTTCTGGCTCGTATTGAAAGAGCATTCCTGGCTAATGCCAAAGAGAGGCCACCAAAAGGGTGAGACATCTATAATGAATCGGAAAAGAAGCTCTGAGAATTGATGAACACCTTCATAAAAGTGAAAACCTTGACCAGCTGTTCCTTTAACATGGCTGACATCTCAACATCTAGTCGTGCAGCGTCAAACTGATTCACTCTAGAGATTGAAACCGGTATAACTGACTGCCATGCATTACGTTTTCTAATCAGCCAGGAGGAAACAAAAAATTGAAATCTGAGCGATCGAAGAGAGTCTACCCGGTGGAAAGAGAGAAGAGACTGCGATGGGGGAAGCAAGCGGTGATAAGAACGTATCCAAGCATCGGCAGGAGGCGGAGACGGCGTCATCGGCGGTGTCGCAGGATCAAAGCTAGGGTTTGTAGTTCCGGCAATAGATAAATTGAAAGGGGACACAAGGGTATTACCGTCTTTCTAGTTCCCAATCTATAAGCAAGCTTCTTTGTTCTTTCTTTCTTGTTCTCTTCTCTCTTACAGACTCATCCACTTCTTCTTCCTCTTTCCATTTTTTTTATTTTCTTCGTTTTTAATATTTATATCGAATAGAAATTTTTGTACAACACTTACACCGGTTGATTTTCTTTATTAATCTTGTTGTCTAACATTTGGATCGTAAACTGTTTATTTGATAAGAGAATGACTCCCGATTGGTAATTGCCTAATTGCCTAATTACATATTTTAAT
>OVAU01004090.1:0-10440 GCA_900406315.1 Biscutella laevigata subsp. laevigata | reverse complement strand
AGGAATTTGCATTCACATGCAAAATAGCACTTTCTCAACAATGTCTCATACAAAAAAAAAAAGAGAGTCTAATTTGCAACACATAAAAAGGATCAATTACGTAGATAATAGAGAGTGACTTCCTCACATAAGAATATTGGAGGTTGTTAGAGCTGTTACTTATGTGTTCCGGAAGTTATGCTTCATCTCAACGTATTCGGCATATACTCGTATATACTTTCTGTAAATCTGTTAGCTAGAATATAGTTTCTATTCGTTGTGTAGCTGCTTGTTAAATAGACCCTTCTATTGAATACAAATCATCACGATTTTAAGCATCTGTACAATCCTTTATGGTATCAGAGCTTGATCACTGAAAAACCTAAGAAATTTTCTCTTTTGATATTTTCTCAGATCAATGGCTGACGATGGAGTGATTCCACCAACGACCGATGGCGTCAACGCCACGACAACTGAACTCAGGAGAAAGATCTCTCCGTATGACTTGACCTCAGCGGACAATCCAGCGGCTGTGATCTCACATCCTCTGCTTAAGGGAAACAATTATGACGAATGGACATGCGTCATCAAGATGGCTCTGACCTCAAGAAAGAATGAAACCACCGTTGTTATGTTTAACGTTTCACGAATTAGACTATTGAACTCATGAAACGCAACATCCAGGTCACACTGTTCTAATTAAGTCAATAAAATGTTATCAAATGTGGTGTAATAGGAAAGATTAAGCGATGATGCTAGCCTTACAATATTTGGCACCGAAACAAACATGTTAAAAGATGAGCATCTTATTATTAACCGTAGCTGAATGGAAATTTCCAAGCGAATTGGGCATAATATGAAAAGGTACGTTGTTTTTTGTAAAGGTCGCATGTTTTCTAAACAAATTGTAAGTTATTTGTTAACCACACATTACAGTTACGTTTAAGAACTTATGGTGTGAACTGCAATTAATAACCATGTTTCTACTATTTAAATTTTTGATTACGTTTTTCAGTTATAACAAACAATTTCATGCTCGTTATTGTTGGAAGTGGTTATATCAATCATTCAAGTCTTGTATCCTTAGGTAACCATTGCGGCGTAATCTTCAGTTTACAAAGCTTATACTTTTAACGAAGTGTTCTTGTCCAACTCTCGTTCGACGAATTCGTCATGTAAAATTTTAGATGCGTGGTAACCACTCATATTGCCCTCAAAATAAGAACTCTTAAACCATCTCCAATGTATAAATAGAAGAGTATCTTAAAGGGTATCTTCGAATAAAATATTAATAAAAAAACTTGAATATCTTAGATTAACAAGATTGGAATCTTCATTTAGAACTTTTGGTAGAGTATTTTAAACTAAAAAACTAATAAAATTTTAATCAAATATAATTTTATTCATATGAACTCCTAATTGAGGTTCTAGTCTTAGACCATGGTAACTAATGATGTTTTTATTTCGGTCAAGGGAAACTTTACTAAGTCTACGACATGTAAGATAATAATTTAGTTCATATCAATAAAAGCCTAAATATAAGAGTTCTATCTTTCACGAACAGAACGGTTGTCCAAAAAAAATTATCACATAGTTTTATGAAAAAAGTGAGTTTTAATTAGAGAGATCAATTAACATCGACCAAGTGCCGCTTTTTTCAGTCCATGACTTGTACGATCATGCCATAGATATAACCCTGTTTTGTAACACACAACATCTTGGATGATTAATACTGGGTCCATAATTTGAGCAGCCATCTACACAGTGAAAGTTCAATAACTGCATCTAATACACAAGAGCATATGAACAATAATTCTAAATGGCAGACATATATAAGAGATAAACCGTGTTGTATTATTTTAATTATCCAACCTAAAGTGCAGTACCTACTCCTTTCTAGAAAGTCCCGTCTTCTTCTTGTTACCGTTTCTAGCCGTTTCCGGCCTCCCGGGCCCGCCGGCTGGGATCTCTCGTCTGCCTTCTTACTTCTTCTCTTCAGTCCCACCGTTCCCGGCGCCGGTCCCTGGCCTCCGTCGCCGGAGTACCTATGGCCAAGAAAAAGTCTAAGCGCAAATCCGCCCCATCCACCTTTCCCGATCTTCCACCTCCCCCCGCTTCTCAGTCAGGACTCGATCTTGTCGTCGACCTAACATCTAGAGATTTATCTCAGCCTTCAGCTGTGGCTCCTCCAGCTACACTTGTATCGGTGGCTCCCCCACCAGTTCAGACCTCCGCAGTGGTTCCCTCTGCTCCGGTGTCAGCTGCGGCTCCTCCTTCTGGTCCGCTTTCAGCAGCAGTTTCGGTTTCTGCCAACATTTGTGAAGCAGTTCCTGATACAGCAACTAAGGCCTCCCCGCCTTCATCTTCGCAGCCACAGGTTCCACTCTCTCACGGTGGGTCTGGGGCAGGTGATACCAAGCAGAGCCCGTTGTTAAACTCCTCTTCATCACCTAATCTGTCCTGGACGGACGTCGTTCAAGGAAATGGTACTAAAATGACTCGAAAAGGCACCCCTTTTACTTTGGATTCAGGTGAGATCTGTGTCAGAATTCCGAATTCGGTAATCGCGAAGCACGCCAGGAATTGAGATAACTTCATTTTGGGTCAGTTCCATGGAAATCCTCCAAATCCAGGGACCATTCACGCCATTCTCAACGGGATTTGGAGTAACAAATTGAGAGATATCACAATCTCAAGAATCTCGGATCGAGGCTTCCTCATACGTATTCCTAATCCAGCCACAAGGAAAAGAGTCTTATCGCAAGGTATTTGGCACATAGATAATCAATCTATGTTTGTCGCAAAATGGGATCCGGGATTTTCACCGGTTATGCCGGAGCTCTCATCTGTTCCAGTTTGGCTAGAATTCAGGAATGTTCCCCCTCATTTTTTCAATATCGACGGTTTGGAATACATAGCCGGTCTTGTGGGTGATCCGAAATTCCTTCACCCAGCCACGGCCAACATGACGAACTTGGAGGTAGCTCGTGTTTTCACATTGGTGGATCCGCTGAAGCACATCCCTGAAACCATCAATGTTCAGTTCGAATCGGGTGAATTCCATAAGATCGATGTTGCTTGCCCTTGGTTGCCTCCGACATGCGGTTTCTGTCATGACATCGGTCATAGTATTAAGTGTTGTCCTACAGCCCCGGTTACTTGCCTAACTTGTAACTCCACAGGCCATCTTCAAGAGAACTGCACTCGGATCAAAAAGCCAAGTGTGATTAAATCAAAACAAAAGCAGAAGTTGAATATTGGTCCGAAGAAAACAGTCGAAGTTTGGACTAAGAAGTCATCCACTCATGCACCTGTACCTGCTGTTACGGAACAAGTGCTCTCTGACCAAGGGAAGCGGCCTCCAACGTATAAGGAAAAGACTTTGAACACCTCACGGAAAGCTCATTCTGGGGAACAATTGCAGCCTTCTACCCATACTCACCTCAGTAAATCGGTAGCGTCTTCGACCGGTATTGTGATTCGTACTCCTCCACCAGAACCTCCCAGCGGTGATCTGCGTTCTTATTCAGGTAAGGGTAAGGGTATAGCTGATGATCAACACTATAACTCTTCCGATGTGGCTGGAAATTCTTCTGATTACTTGCCTAGTGGCTCTTCGGAATCGGATTGGAGATCTGAGGAAGATGATAATCCGCAGGATGATGAGAATTTCATCCCATATATTTCGAAGAAACTCATGAGGCAACTTCGTGCTTTACGTCAGAAACAGTCCCCACGTGGTGGTGGACCTAAACCTCACCAATAAGTATGTCGCACAACCTTTTTTGTTGGAACATCAGAGGGTTTAATAACTCTGTCAAACGTAGAAGCTTCAAGCATTGGTTCCTTTGTAAAAAACCTCTTTTTGGTAGTCTTTTGGAGACTCGAGTCAGGGAGCATAAGGCTTCTGACTATATAAAGTATAATTTCCCAAATTGGAATTCGGTAAATAATTATGACTGTGCGGAGCTTGGTCGTATTTGGGTACTTTGGGATCCGTCCCTTGCTGTCTCAGTTATTCATAAATCGGATCAGTGTATTACTTGCAAGGTTAGCTGCTCTCGTATGGCTATGGACTATGTGGTGTCGTTTATCTATGCGAGGAATGATCAGTCTCGGCGTAGACTTCTTTGGGATGATATAGTCGCTCTTTCCGGACACAACGACATTAAAAACTCGCCCTGGATCCTTCTTGGTGATTATAATCAAACAGTGGAGCTGAGTGACTCTTCATCCTCGTCTACTCGCATCACCTCTAGTATGGAGGAGTTTAGGAATTGCATTCAGTCCGCAGACATCTCTGATCTGACTTACCGAGGGAATAGATTCACTTGGTGGAACAACCAACAGGACTCTCCCTTGGCCAAGAAGCTTGATCGTGCTCTAATTAATGATAGATGGCTTCGGCAGTTTCCAGGTTCATATGCAGAGTTTGAGGCTCCGCGTTTCTCTGATCACTGCCCTATCTGGATCAATCTTGGTATTCCATCTCATCACATGCCTAGACCTTTTCGATTCTCCAATATGATCCTCAGGCTTCCGACCTTCAACGATGAGATCAAAGATCAGTGGAAAGCTTCTTGTTTCAATGGCACGAAGATGTATGTTTTCTCTAAGAAGCTCTATTCTCTCAAAAGCATTTGCCGTAAGATGAGTCAAGAAAACTTCTCCCAAATAGAAAAGAGAGTTTCTGAGGCAGCTGCTGATTTGGATCAGATACAAAACCGCCTTCTCTTGAACCCCTCTGCTAGTCTGGTTGCTGATGAAAAAGATGCGCACGCTAGATGGCTCGAACTAGCTAAAGCGGAGGAGACTTATCTTCTCCAAAGATCTAGGATCAATTGGTTGGGAATGGGAGATTCAAATACAAGATTCTATCATCGGTTTGTTGCTGCCCGGCGTGCTCACTCCCAAGTTCACTACCTGATTGATGCATCAAACAACCGTATCGAAGACCCCAAGCTTCTTCAGGATCACTGTGTTAATTACTTCAAAGGCATTCTTGTTGTTAAACCTCCGTATATGGATGCAGCTGACTTGAGCTTAATTTCGAATCTAACCAATTTCAGATGTGATGATAGCTTCGCTGGCATGCTTCAAGCTATGGTTACTCCTGATGAAGTCAAGTCTGCCCTTCTAAGCCTTCCGAGCAACAAAGCTGCAGGCCCCGATGGTTTTAATGCAGAGTTTTTCAGAGCTTGCTGGAACTCTATTGGGTCTGATCTTATAGAGTCGGTTCAGGAATTTTTTCGCAATGGAAAGTTGCTCAAGCAGTGGAACGCTACAAACATCGTTTTAATCCCTAAGCGTAACGGAGCAGATCGTATTACGGATTTCAGGCCCATTTCGTGCTGTAATGTTATTTACAAGCTAATTTCTAAGGTTTTGGCAAGAAGGCTTCAGCAGGTCCTCCCTCGGATGATCTCACCTGCTCAATCGGCGTTCATTAAGGACCGCTTACTTGTGGAGAATGTGTTGCTCGCTACGGAATTGGTTCACGGCTACCACCTAAAAAAAATCTCAAGGAGAGGTCTTCTCAAAGTAGATCTGAGGAAGGCTTTTGATACGGTGAACTGGGAGTTCATTATTCATGTTCTAAGGGCTGCAAACTTCCCGGAAGTTTTCGTTTCTTGGATTTCTCAATGCATCTCAACCACCACTTTTTCAGTTATTGTGAACGGGCATCCGTGTGGGTTCTTCAAGGGCCACCGGGGATTGAGGCAAGGGGACTCACTCTCACCCTCGCTCTTTGTTATCGCAATGGAAGTGTTCTCGAGCTTGTTACTTCAGAGGTTCGATAATGGTCTGATTGGTTTTCATCCAAAAGCTAACAACCCGAAGATAACTCATTTAGCTTTCGCTGATGACGTGATGGTCTTTTATGATGGCAAACCAAGCTCGTTGAGGGAAATAACGGAGACGCTGATTGATTTTGAGAGAATCTCTGGTTTGGGAATGAACAAGCAAAAATCGGCACTTTATACCGCGGGTTTGAACCAGGTGGAAACTGAAGAATCTAGTATTCTTGGTTTCCAATCAGGGTCTTTTTCGTTTCGGTATCTTGGCTTACCGCTTCAGAGCAAAAAGCTCAAGTTAAAGGATTACTCTCCCCTATTAGACTCGATTAAATCTCGCTTCACTAACTGGTCTTTCAAATTGCTGTCTTTTGCAGGCAGGCTGCAACTAATCACCTTGGTTATCTATAGTTTGACGAACTTTTGGATGTCGGCTTTTCTATTACCTAAGGCTTGTCTTGCGAAAATACAGAGCCTTTGCTCTAGATTCTTGTGGTCCTCGGATATAAACAAACAGGGCGGAGCGAAAGTTGCTTGGAGCGCTATGTGCTTGCCCAAGACAGAAGGGGGTTTGAGCTTGCGGGACTTTTATGTGTGGAATAAAACTTTACAACTCAAATTGGTTTGGTTAATGTTTTCAGGTACTGCTTCTCTATGGGTCGCTTGGAACTTGAAGCATAGGATAAAACGTGACAACTTCTGGAGGGTACAACCTGCGGCTTCACATACCGCTTGTTGGAAGACGATGCTTAATCTCCGAGCCCTCGCCAAACGGTTCCTTTGGTGTCAACTAGGTGATGGAGAGACTGCGAGCTTTTGGTATGACAACTGGAGCGGGCATGGATCACTGATTGATCTTCTTGAGGATGAGGACTCCATCACCAGCTTGTGGATTCCCTTAAATGCAAAGGTCTGCGAGGCCCGTAATCAATTCGGATGGAGGATGCCTAATCGGAGGGATCAGTCACCTGGTATCCCGCAGCTGCGAGCACTTCTTCTTAACCAAACCATTACTCTTCCGGGCCAGGGGATAGATCGGTATTACTGGGACTCTGGATTTCAGACTAAAACTGCCTACACTGCTAAGTTAACTTGGGATCATATTCGCCCCATCGCTGAATTAAAGGACTCCGCTGTGGCAATTTGGTTCAAGGGGCATATACCGAGACACGCCTTCAACTTTTGGCTCTCTGACCTGGATCGGCTTCCAACTCGTTCTCGTATGCGTAGTTGGGGCATTCAAATCCCTATCACTTGCTGTTTATGTGGCGGTTATGAGGAGACAAGAGACCATGTGTTTCTTCAATGTGACGTATCTAGTCGGCTTTGGCATTTTGCTCTCCGAAGACTGGGCCAAACACCTTTCATCTTTCATAACTGGGATGTTTTAATCACGTGGCTGTTGTCTCGAACGGTCTCTCTTCCTCAAACCCTCAAGCGTATCGTCTGTCAAGCTATAGTCTATCTTCTTTGGATTGAGCGTAACACCCGTCTGCACACTACGAATTCGAGACCCCCAGAGGCTTTAAACCGTGCCCTTGATCGATCCGTGAGAGATATCCTTCTCGCTAGGAAAGAAAGAGGAAACTGCAAAAATCTCCTTCGTGCTTGGTTTGCTTTTGATCACTAGGACTTTCGTCTTTAGCTCCTATTGCTTCTCCTGCAGGTCATGTTGGCCGATTTTTGGCATAGGTCATGCTCTTTTTTGTAAACCTCATTCATCCTATGGAGTTTGAAGTTTAAGCAGATTTGTTTTTGTGTTTTGTAACCAAACGGTTTTTTGTTTAATATATTTGCCTATTTACAAAAAAAAAAAAATAAAGTGCAGTACCTAAGTTCCAAGTGCATATATAAATGTCGGAAATTTACAGTAATGATTCAATCTTATTACATTTTAATAAAAAGATGTATTATCAACTAATGATTGTATGTTTTATTTAAACATGCATAGATGAAAATGAACTAAAAATTTCAGGAATACTAAGTTCTATACAAAGTGGCTAATCGAGCAGGAATGACATCACTTAATACATTTTCAAATTGTAGTTAGTGATATCTATGTAATCAACGTGAGTGATACCCCTAAAATAGCGATTTTATTAGTGACAAAAAAACACACGAAAACATAAGATCCACAAAAATTACAAGATTGTAAACGTTCCACTTTACGGTGAATCAAAACAAGTAATTACCTATTCCTAGAAAACAAGTTCTTAAGTTCGTTCCTTTCACATAAACAAAAAATAGCTTAAACAAAACACTAAAAAAGCACATCACAAGAACAAAACGTAATATGATTGCCTATGCAATCAACGAACATAATCAAACTTTCAAATTGAAATTGATGTTCGACTTTCAAACAATAAAAAAAACGGTTGCAAAAATAATGGAAAGACGGCAAGATAAATATAACATCTAATACATTATGCACGTTACCTACTTACCTTGAAAACCTGATGATGCTAAATTGACCCAAAAGGCATATGATTATCGCAAAACGACGTTTCGATTCGTTAATGATGTGAGTACAAAATGCAGTTTCTGTTGAAAATGGCGTTTTGATGGAACACGACTTGTCTTATCTTCGTTGACTCGATCATCGCCGTCATCACTATGATTCAGACTCGCCTCCAACTTTTCCCTGCATTTTTCCTCTGTGGATGCATGCAAAAATAAAACATGAGATGAATTTCATTTCTTTTGATATTTATACAACATCGAAAGGTATGTTTAAGAGTTGTGTCTATCTAAAATGAAAAAGTTGTGTCTCTTTACTTAGAACAATTATTTTTGTATTCGTTTTATCAATTATATCTTTTCATAAACGTATTATCAATTGTATATATTGATGGATATAATAAATACATTTTATCATAACAATTTTTAAAATACTAAAACAAAATAAAATAAAATTGACTTAAAATAATAGATACAATGTCACAATTTTTATTTAATTTTATCTTCCGAAATAACCTCTAAAAAAGATGACATCTCCATTTTAAAAAAATAGGATAATATCAACCCTTATATTTCTTATATTTTTTTCTATTAATATTGTTCCAAAAATATAGGAATCTTTACGTTTGAAAAGGAATGAGAAAAAAGATATATTAATAAAAAAAAATAGGAATCTATTCGAGAAGAAAGAGAAAATTAAATTTTCATATTTCCGCCTGCAATAGGAAACACATATTAATACATAAGTTGGTGAACAGAGAAATGCAGAGAAGCTTGGACACTTAATCTAGTAGATGGAATGAAAATTACTGTTTGTACCTACCTTGCTTGAAGAGAGGAAGTTAACACATCAAAATCAGCATAAATTTGAATGGTGGAGAGGGAGGGCACATATACATGTTATCGATTAGACAAAGTAAAAAAAAAATGGAGTGATTTATAAGTTTAAAAAATACGAATGATTTCTTCAAAAGTTAAGTCTTTTTACAAATGACAAAATATATGTATATGACAAAAAAAGAATTGTAAGATATGGTTTTAACTTAATCTTTTATATAATTTAAAATAAGAAAGATATTTTTTTAATAATTTAATAAGATCAAATCATAATCATCTAACAATAACAATCATTTTTCTTTTTTTTAGATAAAATATGGATAAATATAGACTATGAAAGGTCACACTCATTTATTTAATTTTTTTCTCTTGAAATGCAACCTTCAATTTTTTTCTCCCGGGCAATGTTGACAGGAATATAATTAAATTTTTTTACTTTAAACATAAAATAATTAATTTCAAAAAGCATTTAAATATATGATTTTTTAAATACACATTTCTTTTGGAAAATCGTTATATTATAAAACTGTTGAGATCATAACGATCTCCATTTTAAGTAAAACAAAAAAAATCCAAATGTAAAATCTGAAACAATATAATTGAGATAGCTTTTGTTATGATGTAAGAAGCACATTGGATGATCAATTGCATATTTGACATACCGCTCAAACCTATAAGAATAATATTGCATATTTATGAATCATACTGTTTCGTACCAAGATCACATAATTACATTACAACTTCATACTCATCTGAATGAAGCATCGAACACAAAAGATATCATTCTTGTGCGGTTCTTATCTGTATCTATCTATCTATACATATGACTGTAAAAATCTAAACAATGGAATGTGTGTGCTTCCAAGAGATATAGGAAAGACACAAAGTTATGTAGAAACAAATCTCCTCATGCTTAGAAACCCATTTGGTTTCCCATTATTAAAAGGCGAATTTACAAATAGAGCAGTCCTCATCTGTTTGATTAAACAGAATAATGAAGTAGGCTAAACTGTTTGGGTGGAATAAAAAGAGTAAGGCGAAAATGGAAGAAGGATCTAGTGCGAAACATATAAATAAAGTGTGAGATAAAGAATGAAAACCTTATCTTGCATTCACGACGATGAAGCAGAAGAAGATGAACTCTAACAATGGTTGCGACTTTATCTTGCATGAACGGCGAGGAAGCACCACATATAGAAAAACGGAATGCGACAGCGAGAGATAAATGGGGTAGTCGGGTCTCTTGGATTAGGGTCTACAAATAAAGTTGAATTTGCCCGTAGGTTCTTTAATTTACGTTTTGGAATTACTGAAGAAATCCGACTTGTTTTTGATATGATATTGAGATTGATAGTTTAATTAACACAATAAT